>NMRB01001183.1:152562-174759 GCA_002633025.1 Notospermus geniculatus
CAGTTCATCAAAGCATGTATATGTTTCATGGAGATTTTTGCTTTTGAGAGTCCCCTGCTTATGAAAACAGAATTCAAATCCAATTTGCGAAGTTGAAATGATTTGCTTTCAAAGCGAGATCCGCATTCAAGCGTATTCAATAAGTTGGAGAGATTCGAGGAGCACTGTCTCTCAGTGAAGTACATTTTAATTGATGAGTTGGATCCAAATGAATGAGCATGTGGAGCCAAGCTGTCAAAGACCATTAGCTCTTCTTGTTAACAACAAGAGGTCCTAATTTATGTCTCTACATGTCTGCCGCTTCATCACATAGTTTGAGTCCCTAGCAGAAGTATGTGTTCACAAACTGTACTAAATTGATGAACAATTTGAGAGTTGCAGTGCTTGCCTTGATGGTAACCTTCATACCACGACCCTTCCCTCATTGAAGTGTTCTCAGTTATTCCTTGTCTGCATCTTGTGCCCCGTGTGTCATAGGAGAATCAATTCAGGTGTGTGATTTCATCTCTGTGTGTGGAAATTTGCCAAGAGGCAGTGTCTCTGTTGCCGCTTATCCGAGTGGTTCATGTCTCTTCGGTAAGGAAGCAAAAACAATTAGGTGAACAGGAGTTGAAAATAAGGATCTGGGCTCTGCAGCAAAAATTTTGATCCAAAATACTAAGTACTCTATTTTCAAGCTATTTGTGGTAAATGTGTCCTGAACACCCTGACGCTCAAGATAAAAAAGGGACATATTTTTCGGTCCTCAACAGCTGTAATTTACAACGAAACAAGTCACTTACTTGTCATGTACATGTAGAGTGTACATGTTTTCCATGTCAATCTGATGCCTCACGCTGTCAGTTTAGCTGTTCTATTCTGCTCCATGCTTTCATCAAACCAGCAACAATCTGGTAACAGGAGAACAGTCCATTCAACCAATTTGTGGCTTCGATTTTAGATTGATTGTGGTCGCCTCTTCCCCATAACAATGGTGTGAGAGCCATGATAGGCATTCTGGTGAAAAGATAGTCTTGTCTCTGGTGTTGGATGATGCTCTAGGGAAGGTGTTGATCGATTTCCCTGCAAGGACAGAAAATCTAGCTTGGGTGGGTCAGCTTGAATGAGAAAGAAAGATCTCAGACTCAGAGCATGTCCTGTTCCGATTTGGGAAGTGAAAATGGGATTAGGACGGATTTGGAGTGGCTCAGTGAGGCTGGGGTGATTAGCCTGTATTGTCTCGAGAGAGTGACATCAGGAAGAGTACTGATCTGCAGTCTTAAAAGGTGATTGACAACTAACACAGGTCTCCATTTACAACAAACAGAGAATTGGTCAGCATCCTGATGATTTGAGATTGAATTGGAACTCTTAAGTAAAATGGTTGGGAAATACTGAAATAGACTTCGGCAAGTTGATTAGTCAAGGCAGTTTCTGTGGACTGAAATATTAAGTTGGGTTTCGCAAGCAGCGAAGTATTAAAGCAGTAGAAAAATGCTTCGCCAGCCGGCAGTTTGATTAAAAGTTGTGATGATTCATAAATTACTAGTACTTCAAATAGAAGGTTTTAGATGGCATGGACAAGAAATGAAACTAAGTATGATTTCAGTTTATTATGAACTGAGGTTTCTAGAAACCGTACAAGCTAGATGAAATTTAGACCTTTCCATGATATTATGTCCCTTTATTTTTGCAGGTGGTGTATCCCAAAACTGATGAACAAAGAAAAAGCTTAAGTGAAGCAGTGAAACCCATCCTTCTATTCAAGAGTCTAGACCCAGTAAGTGTTTCCTCAATTAACTCTGAGCTAGCTCTTCTTCCTCAGTGTTCTACTATATCAGCTCTGCATGGCTGAACATTATAATTAGATCACGACTGTTAACGAAGATATATACAGTATAAACGATTACCCACCCCCAATGGAAGACTAACCTCGAAGTTAATTTAATTTGAAGCAAGTTTTTAACGTTATCTCATTTAATCTGTTCCCTTCGGACAACTTTTTTCTGGTGTAATTTATGTTACTACGAAAAATTTGTAAGGCAAGCAAAGTGTATGTTACAATTTCCTTGTGCCATATGTCACTCAGAACCCTTGCTGGTCCATGTGCAAGACCCTGAAGGTGTGACGTACCTCTCCATAAGGCTTGAAGACTTGAGCACCAAATATGGCATATTAGCTCTTTTGACAATATTGCGTATTAAATATATGGCAGAGGGAAACCAGAGTGCCCATACCTGAGCTGTCAAACAGTTGCTGTCTATCACAAAAGAATGGGTGAGTGTGGGGATTGAACCCAGAACGTCAGAGGTGACAGTCGTTAATGTTCTGACTGTGCCACTCTGACATCCTGCTCCATCGACGACACCCCACCCACTGTCTCCCACATCTGGTCGGAACAATGGCAACCTCAAGATAACCACAAATAATATCCCCGTTCGTCATTAACGGTACAATGCCTGGTTACCATGGCAACTTGCAATGCCGAATGCGGCAGGACATGAAGCTATGAGCATTTATGAAAGAGTTGTACGACAGTGCGGCTCTGTTCAAAGACATGAAACCAGCGAGTGCATGTTCACCCGGTGGGGGATTACTTCAAAGTCACACCTGTAAGATTTGTTGAGCTCGATAGAAGACCACTGCAGGAGATTCCTGTGGAATGATAAGATAAAACCGGTGCTCTTCCATGGCTGCATATGCCGTCTCCCTCTCTGTCAGTATCACATGAAGAGTGAGTCTGGTGAGGGAGTGAACAAGGACCCTGACTGATGACAATGGGGACCCTAGCCCACTGCCTCAATAGGTGACACTACTATAGTGGCAAAACGATTGAAATGAAACTGACATCCCGGTCCTGATCAATTTCCCATACAAAAGGCGTCCATTGTATAGGACCGCAGGTTTCGGTGTGCTGCCCTCGATCGTAGCTAGAATCCCCATTGAGAGCATCACTTCCACTACCGGTACTAATTGTGCACTTCACCAAGTTCATCAAGTGCTGACAAGAGAACTTTCAATGCAACGTAGATTTCACACTGCTTTCCGTCTATCAACTTTTTCCGAGGTGCAGTCCTTGCACCAACAATTCTCATCCATTGAACAGCTTGCTTATGGATTTCCAATACTAATGGTAGCTTTTTTGTCCTTCAGGAACAAATGCAAACCGTTATTGATGCTATGTTCGAAAAAGTGGTAAGTACATGTAAGGTGTTGTCGTGCGCCCAAATACTCAAAGGGTTTTGCATGTCACAAAGACAATTTTACGGCATGGACGCCCAAGTGTGGACATACATGTGTACACACTGCAAGGCTAGGCCTAGATCTCTGTACTAGTGCTACACAGTATAGAGTATGTCTGATAGACTCCCCCTTATCTTATTTTTACCATCCGACATGTCAGAGAGCAGAAAGTGGCAAGTCGATTGTGAACCATGTGAAGGGGAAATAAACCTTCCCATTAATAGCTTGTGTGAACATTAATTAGAAAGTTGAATAATAGACCTTCACAACTGATGGCTGTTCTCAATCTTAATGTTCAATCATTTGTGGTGTTGGCTCAGGAAAAACTACATTTCATTGCCTGTAACGATTTGCGGCTCATGGATTGATATTCTAAAAAAAACGGTTTGTTATTCAAGATTGAACTGTGATCTGACACTGACAGATGTTGCTTCACTACTCTTCCCTGGACCACTGATTTAGATGTTCCTCTTCAATACCACTATTCCAAAAGACCTTGGTAATATTCCATGCATGAACGTGAGTTAAGAGGTCATTTCGATGACAGATGTGCAATAGACGGGAAGGCAAGCTCCCAGGAGCATGGCAGTTAAACATCGTTCAAAATCTAGTCGCATCAGATGACAGTCAATCATATTGGAGCGATAAAATCTTGCATGTTATACCCAGGGTAATGTGAGATAGGAGATAAATGCTGTATTTATGAAGGCAGTTTCACCAGCATACATGTGTGAGTTCCAATTACTATGACCCTTGATCATCAGAAAGACACAGTGGAGACATTGATCCCTGTTGCATCTGGGGTACTTGACAAGGGGGGTGGGTGGGGGTGGATGCTTCAGTGCTGCATGCTTCAGTGCTGCATGTTTTCCATGCAGTTCCTCAAAATATATGATTCTGTCATCCACTCATTCGTTTGCGAAGTTCTTCTCGTGAATTGCACCCACTCCACTGATGCTGAAATACAGGCCCTGGGGATATTGAAGAGTAATTTCCTCCATTTCCATTCCTATTGTTAGTCATACAAAATTAATATTCTGATGTCACAATGTCATCTCAGATACCTGACAATTCTATGATGGTGAATGAGGTCATATGCATCAGGACAAACACAGCAGGTTCAGCAAGGGACAAATTGACCATAAAATCTGTCCGTGGTAGTGCAGCAACAGTTGGCAAAAGGCAAATAGCACTCTCCAAAAAATGGTTTGATTATTGGCAGGAAATTGTATTTTAAAAATTATCTCATGATGGCGTAGGCATGCTATTAGTTAGATACCTGATTAATCCCCATGCAGGATGGATGGATACGTGACTAGACTACACCAAAATCTTACTGCAAATAATTCTTAAAAAGTCAGCCAAGTCCCGGTTCTTCTGCCAGGTCACCATGCTGAACTAGAATGAAAGAAGGTTCAATCTTCTCAATGTGACGTGGAATCTGACAAGTTCCAAGCTGTTCATGTCAAACTGATGTCCTTGTTTCAACAGATAGCTCATCATTTAAAAAAAGACAACTGTTCATGATTTGTCGTGTATTTGCAGGTCGAGCCTGGTTACCATGTTATAGATCAGAGAGATGACGGAGACAACTTTTATGTCATTGACAGGTAAGAAAAGAAAAAGTGACCCAATCCTGTATGAAATACAACATAATTTGCTAAGCAGATGCCTTGCTGGCATGAGATTCTTCATGTGGCAAATACTGTAGAATTGAAATAAAATAATCTCCATACACAACGTAAGACTGCATCAAAGGACCTGATGTATGTCCTCCGATTACATAAGCTATTTGCATCATCAGTGTTGACAAGGGTTCAAATTTGGAATAATAGTTTGCTCCTTGCTCTGTTTGTCTGTTGAGTTCTGGTAACTCCTTGACTGGCATACATGTATCATGCAGTTAGCATAGTTCTGGTATTCACTGACTGTGGCATACCATGCAGTTGGCATAGTTCTGGTATTCACTGACTGTGGCATACCATGCAGTTGGCATAGTTCTGGTATTCACTGACTGTGGCATACCATGCAGTTGGCATAGCTCTGGTATTCACTGACTGTGGCATACCATGCCGTTGGCATAGTTCCGGTATTCACTGACTGTGGCATATCATGCAATTGGCATATATTCTTGAATTTAAATGATCCTGGCAGCATTCACTAACAAACAACTGCATACCATGCAGTTGGCATAGTTGCCAGGGTATTCGTGCCATCATGCCTACCACTGTAGTTTCTCCATTACTGTCTACATCCGGTACTATGCTTGATCAATACACTTGTGTATTCCTCCGTTGTGGGCTTGCATGGAGTATCTTGATCTTGCATGCATCAAGCAAGCAGGGTTGTAAAACGTACATGAAGAGTCTATATTTGCAATAACTCTTACTGTGTGATTCATGTCCATTCTATATAAAGACTATCATAATGCACTAATGTACATTTATCCGGAGGATTTCCTGGCGATGGGGTATAGTTGCTGTTGTGATCTTGATGGGTATAAATATAGCGTACATCTCCAGGGTGTAAGGAGAGCTGGAGTTTTTTTTCACCATCTCCACAAATATAACACAGCATGTCCTGATGTGGTAATGTAATTACACTACAGATGTAGAGTGTTTCTTCATAGGTTAAATTAAAGTTCCCCCTCTCAGTCTCGCCAGTACACAAAGCATTGTGTCTGCAGCAAACGATTATCACGAAGCTGATATCAGGCGATATACGACGTCCGTTGATCAAACGTTGTGTCACCGCACCTCACGATAAGGCAAAGTAATCACAACAAATCATTCACTTCAAGGCGAGCGTAAACAGTATGAGGGAAGGAATATTGGCCTTTTGATTGGCGATGTGATCAAACCACGTTTATTAACCGTTTAATTTGACAGTGAATTTAGTGCATTAGTTACTGTACGGTCAAGGTTATTCAATGTTGTAGGCCAACAGAAAGGCGATCATTCCCTCTCTGCCTAAGTGGCAAAGGGCAGTATCGTCCTGTGTGGTGTTTGATTGAATCCCACTGAGTGATTAGCAGAGACACTGCTTTTTACAATGGCATTGGAGAGCAGCTTGGTTTGAAAGTTTTTCATTAATTTCATTATTGTAAACTTCTTATGATATCTCTTTCATTTCTTCTCCTTGCAGTGGAACATATGACATCTTTGTAGAAATTGACGGCAAAAATAAATTAATAGGAAATTACGACAATCAGGGAAGCTTTGGAGAGCTAGCGCTGATGTACAACATGCCTCGAGCTGCCACAATAGTTGCCACATCCAAGGGCACATTATGGGCCATGGTGAGTATTCTTCTCATTCAATGATGTGTGTTTCTGGCATCAAGTGAGTGTCAGTATTGCCCCTTTGGCTGCTGTACACGGAATGTCATTTTCCACCTGTCACTGGTCACATGTGAAACATGACATGAAGAAATATCAATTCAATTCAGTGTACTTGTTAAAAAACAAGTACAGTTACCTGTAGATTTCTTTTTAATAGACAGCCGTACTTTCTCTGCTTCATCTTTTATTTCCTTTATTTTCAGGACCGGTCCACTTTTAGAAGAATANTATGAGGAACAGCTTGTGAAAATGTTCGGATCTAAAAGCAACATATCGGACTTACGATAGTGGCATTCACCATTTTCTAGGATCAAATAAAACCACAGATCATTTTGATGTAAAGACACTTCCAATCACAAATATTGTAAAAAGGTTCAAATTTAGGTGATTACAGTTTTAAGCGATAAAATGTTTCTATCAGTTTGGTAAACTCTTCAATTCAGGAGGAGAGACATGCTATTTTTGCATTTTAAACGAAAATGCTGTTGGTAGTTGATTTTCTTTGTTGTGATTTGCGGAGGAGTTTCTTTCCAGAATTCTTATACTTTTAAAACCATCATCGAGGAATATTTCAAGATTAATAGAAGAAGTGTTGGAAATTATTTGAAATTCCTTGATATCTGAAGTCTTTATGACTGAATTGATCTGTTCCCGATTCAAAATCCAGCTGATCAAAACCTCGGGAAACTCTATTGTAAAATAGTTCATATCTCTTCTCAAGATCTCAGATCTTCAAGCAGCGCATGTTGACTTGTTTTACCTTCCACTGTATAGCTGACACATGGTAAGGGATAGGGAACCAGTCAACTTACAGAGCCGCTAATTCTATTGGGACTTAGTGTACCTGCAGTCCAAAATGTGCTACATCTGTGAGTCCATTTCACTTAGAGAGTTCTAAACATGGTCATTAACAGTGACCAGAGTACCACATGACCAACAAATACATCAATCAGATACATCGGTCAATCAGATATTTGAATGATGACATAATGGGTTGTATGGTTTTCTCGTCACGGCAAATGGCAAGGTTAACCAAGTGCAACAGTTCTCTTATAGTGGAATCTGCTCAAGTAACAGTCATTCTTTTCCAATATCTGTGCACTAGATTTGTTATATCCATGCTTTGTAATTGCATTTTTGACATGTCATGTTTGTAAGTATTAGCAGAAACCTACCTGGTAGGTTGTTTTAGCGGAGTATTTTTAAACCCAACAATAAGCCTGTTGCAGACAACGAGTTGATGTCTGTTTGATAATTGAGTGGTCACATCTGGCCATTTAGATCGAGTTTGAAACAAAGTTTTCAATTTGTTTCATAGTATTTTACCTTGACCCCATACTGATGTCATGATCTATACCTTCGACACTGAACACTCAATAGCTTGGGAATCGTCATATTGTATATCAGTGTATCATTTCACGTTGTAAAAAAACCTTGTTGGCTTTGTCCTGACATGTTTTTATAAGTGTTTTAAAACAGTCTGGTACACTGCTCTGGAATATAAACTCCATATGAGACAGAAAGTGCATTCTGCTTCAGAGAAATGAACTGCCTCGTGGTTTGTTGAGCGAAAGAGGTTGCTGATATTAGCAAGGTCAAGGGCACTCAGAAACAGCTCTATGAATGCAGCAGAACAGAGCCACCTGCAAATTTACCTGTTGGAGTTGTTTGAGTAGTATGGTTTTTGTGATGTGATGTTTGAAGATGAAATCTATTGTTAAGTTGTCATTTGGTGAGAATGTCAATAACAGGACGTGTGATGAGATTTTTGAGTTGCTGGAAAGTGCTTTCTTCATTACAAATTAAAACATTTGGATGTAACTTTTCTTCTTACATGAGGAGATTCTCATGCACATTCTCAGATGGAAAACCTAACGAAGGTGTCCCTCTTACAATACTGTTCAGTTTCTTGTGCTAAGCTGTCGAAAATTCTGAACCAGTGTTTAAACTGGTTCAGTTTTAACTAATTGCCTATTTCCTATTGCTAGCCAATCAACCAAAGGGGTTTAGTTTTCATTGGCTTGATTTAGGAGTCATCTGTAATCATCAACATTTTTTCATTGGCATACAGAGAGTACCAATGTATGATTGTGGATGAACCCGTTCCTCATCCTAAGTTTTCCACATTTCTCTGCATGTATTAATGATGCAGTGCATTGTTATGTGCGGCCAGGTTAGGATGAAAAGACCTGTAAAATTTATGAAGTAGATGTTTGCTCTTTGTAATTATTAATTTGAATTTTAGTTAATATTGTGATATTGTATTATAATTTAATTTATGCTTATTTTTAATCAGTTAATCAATGAATAGGAACATTAAGAGAACTTTAAAACAACCAATCTTAAGGCGCTGCTCCAGCTGAGAGTTTTCTTGTGCAAGTTGGCTCCCAGTGGGCAATTCACCATTGTTGGTGTCTTAGGGATTATGCTGACACCAATGGCACAAATGATTGTCCTTGTTGAATTGCCCATTCAGAGCCAACTTGCGCAAGAAAACTCTCAGGGGAGTAGCGCCTTTAAAGTAAATTTGCAACAAGACAGTGTTCAATCGATTTGGCCGAGATTTTGCGGAACATGTCAGTTTTGTTGCATTTTAATTGTTTTGCAACAGATCACAAGAGAATTGTGAGTAATGTTCTGTTTGTTTTTGTTGACTTGTTGCTAATCAAGAGGAAGTCACTGATTCATTCTCATACATTTGTAAAGTAGTCATTAATTGGCATTATTCTGCTTTGCGAGAAAGACTTTAGAAATACTTTTCAGAGGGAATTGCCGTGGTACAATTGCATTGAAGCTGATGCCATTTTGTCCTGCGAGGCATACATAAAGGTTCATTGAATGTAGTGCCGACCGTGGATAATATGGATAAAAACGTGAGTACGCTTTTACTTCATTTTTCTGTAAAAATCCACCTGTTGGACCTGGACAACATCTGGAGTAAAAACATGTACCGCGGTACTCAGCTTCATTCTTACTTCTCAAAATCTCTGGTCTTTGCAACAATAGCAGAGAGCTGAGGCATACGGTTTATTTCATGTCATTTGTTCGGGACCTATAACAAAATACTGGTAAAAACTTGTCTTTGCTTGGACATGTGCAAAGGGTGTTGTCTATTCCCCAAAAGATGCAGTTTGGTGGAACTTTTTATGCCCCCGACCTTCGGCGGTCGGGGGCATTATGTCGAGACCTGTGTGTCATTTCGTTTCTGTCAATTAACTTGAGAACGCTTTGAGCGATCAACCTAAATTTTTTTGCAAGCACTTGTCTCTATGAGGGGGCGGTTCCTTTAAAGACCAGCACACCTGCACAATATGCCGGTCGGGGGCATATCCACACTCAGCATTGTTCTTGTATCTCAAAGCCACAGCTGAATCACCCAATGGCCACTCAATGCAGTTGCCTCAGCTCAGCAGACAGTCCATTACTCCATTACAGAATTCCTTATTCATGCAGTTTTCGGGGCAAGCCTACCTACTTGAATCTGTAGATCTTGCCCAGATCTTGTGGATATAACCTGTAAAAATAAATGTCACAACTTTGTAACTATATATTGACCCAAACGCCCATCAGTACTTTGTTATAGATAAGTGTTGTGTGATGTGGTCTTCCCAATGGAAATGAGACTGTTTGTTCCTTGAACAATGTCCTCTACTAAAGTGTCTTTGGCCTGGAGGAAAATGCAGTTTCCTAGATTCAAACTTGTCCATCAGTGTCCATGATCATGTCTGTGACATTTTGAGATCTCAGACATCTTCCATAACAGGTTGGAAATAGTTTGTATCAAGTTGGAGAATATGGCATTGGTTCTATACAAACCATAACAAACCAAATGATTGTACTCACCTAAAACCAATGAACCCCAAGCCTCTTATATTGTTCAAGTCTAATCAGCGTTGTCATCCTCGAGTCCGAGTTCCCTTTGTTAGATCCCTCTGCATTGTTTTGTAAAAAAAGGGCATTGGCTGGCGTTTTCGTATCAACTGCCCAACTACTGTTGTTTTGTTGATTCTGGACCAAAATTTGTATTGTGACGATTATTAACCAGATTGTAATGGCCAGGGAGTTTGTGTTTGCCTCAGACTCTGGTCAAATTGTCATAATGGACCTGTAAAATTGCTGTATGCCCATTCCTCCTTTTGACAGGCACCCCTGTATCTAATTACTAAATATGCCATTTTGAAGGACAACTATCCTTTAACTAGTACATCAATAACCACTTTCCTTGACAACTTGGATGGCTTCATTTAGTCAAACTGTATATCAAGTTTAACATGATGAATGCTGAACTCATCTCATACCGATTTGTATTTTCCAATTATAGAGTCTCGTGTCAAAGGAGATATAGCTGATTGTCATTCTGAGAAAAACAATGTTATTCATCAGCATTCACCATGATAAAGTATTCTATGATGCAGGTTCATGACCTGAAAACTTTGTGAGACTGCATTGATAATCCTTTAGAATTTTGATGGAAATCTAATCTGTGAAACGTAATCAAATCTACATGTAGAGTGTTCCTTGACCTGAAAACTTGCCACGGTTGAAATTAGATGTACATGTATGTTATAAACCTGATTCCGTTTAAACCTGATGCCGTGATACTGAGTGGACCCCCCTCTTCGTAATAGCATTGGAGGACAGCTTTTCCCCTGCTGTAGATGCATACCTTGCAAGCTTTGAAAGCTGTCATATTATAAAACCAATTATCTCCTGAAGGGTCTATATTAGATGTCAACTACAGATATGCTGCTTGTGGTGGTGGTAGTGGAAGTTGTCACATTATTTGTTAGGAATTCCTATTTCATCAAGAGTCTGCTCACTCTTTCTGAGGAATTCAGAAAAAATTTCCTCTGTGGTTGTTTTCAGGTCCTACTCCTACCCTATGTAGATATGTTTGTTTGTATGACTAGTTCTTACACTATGTAATGGGTTCCCTGTTCAATATGTCATTTGAAAAATAAATTGGTGATTAATTAATTAAAACATACTAAATTCTTCATTCTGATTGCACCCCGCGGAATCAGAGGTTTGCGATGGTGAATCTCTGTTTTATTTCGAATAATAACATACATCAAAGAACGCAGGAGTTGCATTGTTGTAACTCGTGACTGGTTTCGGCTTTTTCTTTGATTCCACCTTGATGCTGACTTCCTTACGCCCTATCTTTACCCTGATTTTCTTGGCATTCATCCCAGAGACCTCTTGACAGCGATGCGTCACAGGGAACAAGACAAAAGGTTTGTTTGGTGGGAGAAAGATCGGATTCTGGGTGTAACCATCATCCCGACAACAAAGCTCAAATCCCAGTGTTGTGTAGGCCTGGTATTTGTCGTTTCGTCCTTCATGAATAAACATTGGAGTGGATCCATGTGACTGTTCTTGGAATCCGCGCACTGCATGCCGTTTGTCGTTGACCGTCATTTTCATTGTCGCTGAGGAGAACCCTAAATGGTCAAGGACAATTTCAGAACCTCCTTTGTTTGACAGTTGTCATTCAGTACACTGGATTGAGTAGGGTGAATTATAGGCCTAGAAACCATTGCTTATTGATCTTGCTTAGCATTATGCATTTCTATATTGTCAATTAATTTACTTATTTTGCTGAGTTTGTTCTTGCAGCCTACAAACATACCTGTTGGACAGGAGTTTTTTCCTTTGGAAGCGACAATGCAGTATCGTCCTTTGCCCCAGGGTTGGTTCCCTGCATTTGGAGCATTGTTGGATTTCGAACAAAAGGTGATCCTCATCGTTAAGAAAGACCCCATCACACCAATGAAACTGAAAATATAATGATTGTAGAATTATCAGGTAAGTTCTGCATGACGTCGCTCACAGTTTACCGCGTACTGTCTGACAAACTCGAACCTTTGAGGTGGTAGCAAGATCAGGGCTGAGTGCTTCAATAAGATTGTTTCCGGAAGTAGATCCAAGTAGACGTGGTCCACATTTATTGTACCGTAGTTATATCCTTTATTCCTACCTGTCCTGGTACATTTCTTTCGTGGTTGGATTACTTATAGTTGTCCTCGTCATACTGGTCGTTGCCAACAGGAAGTATTTGGACTTCTCCACGAAGCTCCTTCTTCCATATTTGCGATGGAGATATCTTCTCATTTGTCGGACAGCTGAGAGTGGGATGAAAGTGGCCCCACTTCCCCAGGAGAACCCCTTGGAGAAAGGACATCCACCATCCCTCGCTCCAATCAGTGCATACTGGCCTGCCGGCCAGCGAATTTCGAACTTCATCTGGAGGTCTGAAAAACATGGTGATGACAAGTCAGATGTTGCTGGTTGTGAAGTCTGCCACGTCAAATCATTTCATCATTGGGGCCCATATTGCCCAGGAATCCTCATATCATGACTGGAGTGACTGAGCCCCTGGGGCCTGTTTCATAAAGTAACTTTAAGCTAATGGTACCTTTAACAAATGGAAAATGCATTGAGTTAATGGTACCATTAGCTTAAAGTCAGTTTATAAAACGAGCTCCTGGTCTGTTGGAATGCCCGGATTAGAGCAAGATCTGGATCAGGACTTTTCAATAAATGGTAGGTAGTCCATGAGCTTACTTGACAAACTTGGTGCATTCATGTATTTGGGGTATGCTTCCAATGCCTTGATGAAGTTGGTCTTCAGTTCTTTAAGGTTTGGCATTTTCTTGGTGGAGAAGCATTTCGATACTTGCCAGAATCGTTTATTCATCAGCTCAGCGATTGGTAACAAAGTCAGTTTGGTTGGTTCAGGTCGTTTGACGGTACCCTGTATTAAGGAAAGGAAATACTGTATGTACTACCTCAGTCTATATGTTGTGGCGGACATAAGGTATAGTGTAAATTGGAAGAACTGAGTGCCCGTGTTTCAGATGCTTGCTCACCTGCTGTAATTCGACGGATACCTTCCCCATATTGCTGGTCTGTTGAGAAGTCTCGGTGAATCTTTCGACATTCACAGAAACAGATGCAGTCACAGGTCCATATCCCCCAGACACAGAGAAGCCGTTGTTGGTCTGTAAAAATGGTTATACTGCAAAAACTTGTGGAAAGGGTGGTATGTGTGAATCTGTTTGGATAACAATCAAATGGGACGCTGGTTTTGACAGCTAACTTACCCCTTTCGAAGCTTTTTGAAATACATCTGCTTCCTTCTGTTTCCGAAGTCGGATATGCTTTGTGCCAAACTGTACATCAGTGGTGACATGCTGAAAGAAACATTATAATGTAACTTGGACGCATTCCATGTATTCTTGATGTCTTTAGGCCTGCTGTTTACTTCTGCTGACCCGAAGGGTAATCTACACCAACTTCTGGAAATTCTTTGAACTCACCGTCCCCCAGTTTTTCAGAAATTGTATGTAAGACCATTTGGTGGTGGAATTATACGTTGTTGGTAAACGGCAAACGTCCATGACAAATGTGTCCTCTAGTTCATGTTGCTCCACTTCAGCCAGCTGGTCATTGTAGCTTATTTCACCCAGGAGACACACTGAACTTTCTCTGAAGAAGATTTGCTTCTTCTTGTTCATGTTGTACGATGCGGTTTTTACACCTAGAAAAACATAGGGTGTCATTTAACAGTTAAAAAATCAAGGAATGAGAATGATAATGACGCTCGCTGTATCATTGGGTGTTTGACAGATGTTTCTGGTCTTAACTGACCTCTGCATATCTGCATATCATGGCTTGGACAAAAATACTTACCATTGCTCACGGAAAATCCGGCTTTTGCCAGACCCCAGCTGACACCAACTGGAAAAAAGAGGTGAACCAAAGTAAGCAGCAAGCCCGAACAAAATATGACCTGTTCCCGAGAACATGAACACGTTTCCCAAACAATGGGTAGAGCCTACTGTTTTACTCACACATAAATACGTCTAATCAAATTGTCACAGTGGTACTTTATGACATTACCATACCTTACTTACGTGAAACGTCGACTGATTTGCTCAGCTCCTGCTGGTAACTCTTGGCTCCATACAACATGCTGGTAGACGAAGATGACTGGCACGTGCCACGGAAACCTCCAAATGTGACGTCAGCGGGGACAAGAACTCTAAAGAAAGGGGTCCAAACTAAGAAAGATACCGGTATTCAAATTTGCCAGCAGAGTTTCTGTTCAATTCAAATATGTAAATCACCTTCTTTATTTTGCTCCCCAGCAGGTCTCACGTCATCAACCGCTCCAGGGGCCATATTCATAAACATACTTAAGTCAAAGTGTGACACTTTTGTGTTGAACAAAGGATATGTGTCACACTTAGACTTAAGTAGTTTTATGAATATGGGCCCTGGCCGGTAGATGAGTGGTTGGCGGGAAATTGCCACCTGAAGGGACTGAGAAACTGGGGGCAAGGATGAAGGCTTGGGTGAAGGCTCCGTTTATACCATGTACACGTACTTACCCAAACTGTGTTTTGTAGCCGGACCATTTTATGATGGGACGAGCTGTCTTTAGGCCTGGATCATGACCTGCAGAACGGCTGCCTCCACCAAAGTCGATGTTGCCGTCAGGGCAAGCTATCATGATGTCATACCCAATGCCAAGAAATTCAAGCCCAGCACTCGCATCATAGGCTCGTGACCTCTTGTTTACCATCTCAGCAGCGAAGGTTATTCCCATCGCCATCATCAAAATCAGCTGAAATCACAGAGGGTAGGTCTTTAGGGTAAGAGCTTGACCTGAATCAATGCAGCCAGAGAGGAGGCTGCCCTGAGGGACAAAGGCAGCCAGAGAAGGGGGCGGGCTGTTGTTGTTGACGATATAGCTCAATAAAGGTTGTCCTTTAAACATATTTTCACCAATTTGGGAGATAATTCAAAAAACGAACAGATAAAAGCTTGAATAGTCTTACCAGGAAATTGTCTAAAGACATGGGTTTAGAGAGTAGGTACAAATGCTTCGATGTTCTGGAGCACCCTTCCCGTCCATGAAGTTGGTATAACGACTGTTAAAAGTTGCCACTACGTCCACTCCGTTCGCACACAGTTTGAGCCCGTTCGGCAAAATTTTCAAGAACGTACTGAGAACTAGCCCAGTGTGATTGGGGCATAAAGACAGCCAGAGTGAAGGTACAAGCGAAGAGCCCGAGACGGAAAGGTGGTCCGAGTAGGAGAAACCTTGACCAAGAGGTTCCGTCCGGACATTAGGTAGGACGACAGTTCGTAAGAATGACAGGGACTCCTTCATTTTGGTTCTTTGTCAGAACCCGCAACGGTAGCCTATGTCTCATGGACAGGGACTGGAAAGCATAAAAAGTACGTGATAACTGGGTGAACTTACCGTAACAGCATGCATCCCTTAGAAGAAAAATGGACTTTTATTACGGCAGAAATGGGGGAACTGCTGACCTTACTGAAAATATCTCACTGAGAGCCAAGTAGTCGCTGCGACGCACCCTCGAAGAACGACAAAGAAAGGTGGGACTAGTAATTTAGGCCTACTTCTACTTCTGTCAGCTTTTCGTCGTGGAACAAAATGTTTCCCAGGATCAAATAATCAGTTATTTAATTCAACGTATGAATAATTTGAAAAATTCATTATATTTTATTGATACACCTGCATTTGCTCATTTCATCCCGAATAAGCAAATACTTGTAGCCAAATATTTGAATTTAATCTAATCAAAAGTTGATTTTATTAAAACAGTCGCAACTCCTATTTCAATATCAGTGTAAGCCAACGAGAGGTCACGCAAAGCCCATTCCCTATTCCCGAGCCGTTTTGAATCGGAGAATTTTGCTCATAAAACGAATACGCATTTCATAAGCAAGGATTCTACAAATAACTACAGAATAACCACAAAATATTTCCGTTATTTAGAAACTATAGATGCAGCGCAGAGAAATTCGTTATTTATTTTCGTTGTTCAGTATTTTCCCCGAACAATCAAATTAAATTTTTGAACTACATGTAGGCCTACATTTTTATTTTACTACTGCCAGCCACTGTGAAACGTTTTGATGGAAGATCGCGCGAAAGTTTTAAATTTGCCGCCGCAGGGACATTGTGACCTTGATCTGGGGACGAGGTTGGGATTGTTTATCTTCCGCATGTATTTTTAGAATGTCCACGTGGACTATGTGGCGGGAGGCGGGAACAATAGGTGAAACTGCTCAACAACACGTGGATATGGTCATTCACATGGGGACTATAGTCTCCCAACCCCAGCCCGTCACTTGCTGACGTAAGAATACCATGTATTGGCGAGGCATGACGGTGTCCAGCACGATTTGAATGGAAGTTCCCCACAACAGCAATTGATCTGGGTTACGTAATCCTTCAGGACTGGCGCGCACATGCCACGAGGTCATTTTTGTGTGAAAGTGTGGTGTGAGCAGGACGTGGTGGAGGTGGGCAGAGCAAGAAAAACGTGGTCACCTGAAATGCTGGTAAGAAAATTTTGTTTGTTGTCTGCATAGGTGTGCTGGCCCACATGCGTGTCATACATCTGTGGGGAGGGAGGAGGGACAGGTTATTGGGAATTGTAGGACTTTATTCAGCTGGCTATCACTTCCACGGTACTTTCACGGCTATAACATGTAGGCCCTACTTGTTGGTCCTATTCGGCTGAAATCCTACTTGCGCGAGCAGCTATACCAGTACACTAAAACAAATGTAATATTGTTGACTTTTTGTCTACTTCAAGGCATTCTCTGGTATGGTGTGATACATAGAAACGCTGGCCACCACGAACCACTCCACAATGAAATTTCCCTGAGATGACTGAAGATGATACTGGCAGAGCGATGCGAACTCGAGGTCCTTCCCTTCACGGAGTGATGAAACGCGGTATGTTGCTTCCTCTTTGGACCAGTCCCCCGATTTCACATCTATACGGATCCGACAATATCACATTGGGTGACAGGAGGATAGATCCAGGGAATAAAATGTCCCCGCCCCTATTGCAAAAACGGCAAAGAGCCAACCCGGCTCACGACGCCAATAATATGATAATCTATGATGAAAATCATAAAACGTCGCCATCTCTAAGGTGATCATGGAACTATGCGCCCTCATGGGGTGCCCCCGACTGCCATCTGTTGATAGTCGTGAGAATCTTGAAGTACATTTACTTGACACTTATGTAAAAGGCACTATAAACCCACACATTATTAAATCGGGGCACCCTCCGCTGATAACCTGCTTTTTGTTTATTCAATATGAACCTCTCTTTTTCAGCTGCTCCACGGTCCCTTCCTCCAACGGCATCGAAGGGAACGAAATACTTCGGTTTCTGGGATTACGGCTCTCGCGGAGATGACGTTAATCGGATCACGCCACGACTTGATATACGAATCGGCATGATTGAACGAATCACGTCAGGTGATCAATGAACTTTGATACCAGGACTTGTACGAATCGAATTTTCACGTGTGAATGAACTCTGATCGGAACTGGCTGTTTTTCTCTTCGTTCAGTTTCATTGCTAATGTTAGTCGTATAAATCTTCGGGAAAGAACTTTACATCGAACCCCAGTGAGAGACATGCGACCTTACTGCGAGTGAATGCAGGCCATAAAGATTGCTCGCGATCAATAATATTGCACAAGGGGCCCAAAATAGGGGCATGTGCTTCTGGCTTCGGGTAGAAGAAAGATTGGCAATAACATCACCCATTTTGGTCATATTGTGCAATAATATTGAACGTGGATTTTAAAGTATTAGGCCGATGTGTTCCTTGTATTTCTGTCGTTGTAGGCCTACATAATGCTCGTTGTTATCAACATCCGAATTCCCGTAGTTTTTATTCTTACCATGTTTGTATCATTATTGTCATCCGATTTCCCGTATTTGATGTACAGTAGACCTAAAAGGCCGAGTTCTCGAAGTCTTGTTTGGAGGCAGGTGGTCAAGTCCATTATCTCGGAAGTGACATTTTTCTTTTCACTTAATAGTGCAGTCTCTGCAACTGATGGCACCAAATAACGATTACGTTCCCTGCCTCATGTCGACCTCTTGCCCTTTCATGCTCCTGGTATGAATTAAGTTCATTGTGATTCATTAATACGCCACTGTTGGCTAATTAGTGCGCTAAAATTATGAATCACAATCAATGAACTTGATTCAGCAGGGGCATAGACTGATAAGAACCCGACATGATGCAGGGAACTTAGTCGTTATTTTGTGCCATCTGTTGCAGAGACCGCACTAAGTCACAAAATGTTGCGTCCGAGTTAATGGACTTGACCATCTGCCTCTAAACAGACTTCGAGAACTCAGCCAATATCATTGTCAGGAACTCTGTTGGGTTTACCCCGAACTTTGTTATAGGTATACTTCATTCAATATATATAATATTATAACTAGGACTTTGTTTTTTCTTACTGTAGGCCTAAATTTCGGAGACGGGTCATAGCCAAAAAATCGCGTTGGAGATAGTCTATTTTTCGGCTTTTCGCCTTGTTCCAAAATTGGCCACCAGGTGACCAATTGGCGCTGTTAGTTGGACTTCAACTAGCTGAGCCAATCAGTCAGTTGGAGACAGAGTGACTTGACCAAATACTTGAATATTCTAATTGAATATTCAAGTATTGGTCAGTCACTCTGTCTCCAACTGACTGATTGGCTCAGCTAGTTGAAGTCCAACTAACAGCGCCAATTGGTCACCTGGTGGCCAATTTTGGAACAAGGCGAAAAGCCGAAAAATAGACTATCTCCAACGCGATTTTTTGGCTATGACCCGTCTTCGTAAGTTTCGATCACGCTAAAGAGAAACCTAACTCAGTAATTATATTAATTACATGTATTAATTAATACTCTTAAAATGAATACAATGCCGTGTCTTGTTATGAAGGCCTAACTTCTGTACGTGAACATCACCACTTCTGATATGAACTTTGGTGTCTGGTTGGTTTTTCATATCTTGTGTCCATAATTACAGAGCACAAGATATGAAAAGCCAGTCACCAAGTTCACAACAGAAGCCGTGATGGGCACGTGACGTTCATGTCAATATCTACATCCATGATCTCAGAGGTTATATTGTGATAATCAAATGCAGTTTTCAACATTGAGTTGAGAGATCGGTTCTGTTCATGAGTGTATTTCCGATGTGTTGACGTCCCACACAACATACACTCAATAAAATTCTCAACTTGGTTGAAAGCAGCACCAGTTCTTGCGAGATACATGTATTTGAGATCGTCGGTGTCTATATTGTTTATATGAACGGCACTGTACAGAAATTAGGCCAACATGTACATCAAAATCGGAAGTACATCAAAATCGGGAAATCGGACCATTATGTACAACAAAAATTAGCCTATACATAAAAACGGGAAATCGGATGTCATTTATGTACACGTCAAGTAAGGATTTGGAAGTGAAAAACGCTCCACCAATTCATTCAATCCTTGGACGTGTCGGGGGTAGAGTAGAGTCAAATCTGCAAAGATAAAATAGAATTCCCAATGAATACAAACGGACAAAAAAACAACATGGGTAAAAATCGGGTGGAGAAAGGCGGCAATTTCACACAAATATGGCGGCCCCGAGCAGCTAAAGGTATGCTGTACAACATAAACATGGCGACCACAATGGCGGCCGCTCGAGGCGAACATGGCGGGAAATGACAACGACAAACTAAACTTACCGATTATACATTCAGGTCTGAAATATAGGCAAATCCAGCGTCGTCAAACATGTCACCATCACATGGAGGAACTTCTGATGAAGCTTCGAGACATTCTGAAAGGAGAGGAAAGCCCAAATAGAATGTAATCCTGCCAGCTGAACTGAAGACAAAATGGCCCGCAAAATGGCCGACACACATGTAAGAAATTATTACATGTACATGGACGACGAATATCCGACATTCCGAGAGCTGGTTTCGGCAAGACGCAGGGGTTCCACGACTGCTAAATGTACCAAAAACCGAGCAATACGGCTTTAGTATTACTTGCGGTCATAATTTAACATTGGTGCAGAGAAATATTTGTATCCTTACCTCGAATTGAGATGTTTTTCTTCAATAAAAATCCGTAAAAAACAAGCATGCTTCTTCCTCCTGCCTTCATGGTGCACCTCTACCCAAGTACGTGCGCACCCCTTGACTTCTGCCCTTCAACTGGCTGTTCGGACGAGACACGTGACACACCCTGCGATCGGAGCGCCACTGGCGGCGAAAATTAAAGGAGCACGATGTGCAGTCTGTATGCACAACTCTAGTCTCGCGTCACCAGCCTCTCTCTTACAGGAGAGAGTCTGGTAGAACAGACTACAAAATCTTGTTACCGCTAGGTGGCGAGTGTCCAGCTCAGAGCATCCGAATCTGATTGGCCAACGGCTGATTAAACATGGCTGCGCCCATGAAACGCATGATGAACGAACAAGGAACGAAATAGTCCGAGGGAAATGTTACCTTTTTGACACGTTTTATCGTGGTTTTCACCGAGTGATATGTAGAAGCGACCGAGCCTGGCCGTTTGAGGTGGATCGCTGATGAAATAAAGTGGAATTGTATTGTATAAGGATCGATTTACCGTCTGGCTGAACTTAGACTCCCTGGTCGGAAGTGACCGAATCCATGGCACAAAATGTAAGTCCTATTGTACAATCGGCTTATTCCGGCAATCGATGACCATGGATAGTCGTTCCTACCGTGCTAAAAAGGTAAATTTTCCCTCAGACTCATTCGTTCATCATGCGTTTCATGGGCGCAGCCATGTTTAATCAGCCGTTGGCCAATCAGATTCGGATGCTCTGAGCTGGACACTCGCCACCTAGCGGTAACAAGATTTTGTAGNCTGGACACTCGCCACCTAGCGGTAACAAGATTTTGTAGTCTGTTCTACCAGACTCTCTCCTGTAAGAGAGAGAGGCTGGTGACGCGAGACTAGCACAACTCCTGTCAACGTAGAAGAAGCCACCTAGCGGCAGCAATACGGACGACAAAAATCCATTGCGAAAGCACGCAACCATTCGCCGACAACGTAGTTAAACCCTGCTGTTGGAGAGTGGCCCAGTGGCGCCCCCTGCCGGAATAGGGCAACACAGGGCCCCTTTAAAGGGGAGATTGAAAAAATATGGTCTTCAGCTAGATGGTCTGGAAGGTTTTGTTTCACTTAGCCCAGTTCGCACCGTCCTGCGTTAAATGGAAAATGAGGGCGAATTCCGGTAGAAAATGCGAATGCAGGACACTGATCTGTTTAGAAGAAGGGTATACCTACAAAATGACACCAATTGTGTCCCGCTGTCTGTGTCAGAACAGCTCGGCAGATGGCCGGGAAACTTATGTTACCTCCTGCAGGACGGTGCGAACTGGGCTAAACTTTGGCTAAGGACAGGGGGTAACAAAACCTTCCAGACCATCTAGCTGAAGACCATATTTTTTCAATCTCCCCTTTAAAGGGGCCGGGTATTGCTACGTTTTCCTGCAGGGGGCGCCACTGGGCCACTCTCCAACAGCAGGGATTAATACGCTGTCGGCGAATGGTTACGTGCTTTCGCAATGGATTTTTGTACAATTTTTGTCAATCTCCCCTTTAAAGGAGCCCTGTGTTGCCCTATTCCGGCAGGGGGCGCCACTGGGCCACTCTCCAACAGCAGGGTTAGTCTCGCGCAACCAGCCCCTCGGTCATACTCCGAGGTCGTCAGACCGAGGGTCTGGCACGGAAAGAAATTCTCATTGCAGCGACCTAGT
>NMRB01001183.1:191301-201518 GCA_002633025.1 Notospermus geniculatus
ATCTACGATCAGGTCAGCGTTTTCTCGCGCGTGTTGGCTCTCTATTTGCAACTCAGACGTAGAAACTGGGCAGTCCTTTGTGCCATTGTTTTAGCATAGGCCGCATGGATATCGATGGTGAATTGCCTATTGAGAGCCATCATGCAAGAGAAAACTCTCGTGTGGAGGAGCATCTTTAAGAATCAGGACGATCTCAAGATGTCTGACATACCTCAAAAGACCATTTCACACCCGCAGCATCTGCCGTTATTTGTCCTATGGGAAGATTTTCGATTGGTTGATGATCGCCGAAGTTGAGGCCGTCATATTCAGAGGTCTTGTAGTAGTCTCGTAAGCATTGGATACTCTTTTGAAAGTGCTCCAATGATGAGTTTGTGGCCCATTGAATAAAATGTGGTCCACCTGGAAGAGAGAAAGGTGTGCGAGACTGGCGGCGCATTGATAGAATGAGGTCCATTTTCACTGGCAGGGAGAGAGTTAAAGGTCTGGTATTACATAATTATTCTGCTGTTGTCGCTACAAACAAGATTTTTCGACTTTGTACCCAATGTTATCCAGGACCTAAGAACATACCATCCCCGTCGAAAGCGTGTGCCAGTTCATGTCCAATGATACTCCCAATACTACCGTAGTTCATGTACCTGAAAAAGGCAATTCATCTGAAGACACACGTGAAAAAAGGGAACGCTGAAGGGACATAAGGAGGTTAGAAGATGGGTATATTTTAGGAAAACGTAGCCCTGTTGACCGATGAGACCCCCTTATCTCCAGTCACCATAAATTTGCCCTCTGTTGTTAAGTGCACTTAAAAAAGCTGTTCCTTTCTAATTGTGAATTGAGCAACAGATGTAGTGTCAGTTACACACTGGGGTGATGGTGATATCTATCGTAGATATCACCATCACTCCCAGTGTACATGTACAGTACTTACGGTATCGAGTCATGGTTGTAGATCGGATCCTGAAGAATACCGTTTGTGATGACTGGAAGTAATACACATGGCTACAGTTACTGTATTCTCGAATACAACAAAAAGCCGACGTTCTCAAGGCTACGTGAGGGAAAGCACGATGAGACAGGAACAGCAGAATGCATCCCCCCAGTGAACACCTCTCTAGCAAAGACACCAAACTTTTGTCCGATAGGCTAATGGTCAATTCTCTTTAATCAGGAGACCTCTCACTAAGGCAACAAAATCTTATTTCGAACTTACTGATCTTGCCTGGAGCTTGGTAGGCCTGCGGCGTCAATGGATCTTCGACTCTAAAAAAGACGAGTTAGTAAAAATTATTTTTCTAATTCTTGTCAGTTATCTACGTGGTATGCCCTTTTCCAAACAAGGTGATACATGACAGTTGAGCACTAATGAGCTCAATATATATTATTACGATAAAATCTATCAGCGACCTTCTGGAACACATCCTGAGGTAATTAGTGATTAGCCCTCGCTATATAGTAGGGAGTGAATGCTGACTAGAGGGCCCCTGATTTCTTCAGGATTGGTGTATGCCATCATCACAAAAGAGGGTCTTTCTCCTCCGTCGTATCTTTTCAGTAGGCAATAGAACCGTGTGCATGAAATGACACTCAGGATGGTGGAATGCCAGAGATAAGTAGAGTCGAGTATCAGTGACATACCCTGTGTTTTTGGACAGATCGACATTGGCCATAATGGCGGGGACGTAGTGCGACGCTTGGAAACGTTCTGCTCGGATGTCGTTCTCAAGATAGGTAGATTCAGCACTAACTTCGAACTGGAGAAAAAACGACGACAAGAATCAAAACAATGAGTTTTTCCTCTATCATTGGGTTTTACATCTACAATATGGATGTATCGGCGATCTGCACTCATATTGGTCTTTTTAGCCATTTACCTAGATCCATCACCAAAGAGTCTGAGTAGGCCGACATCTACATGCGTTGCCTGCCAGATACGGGCACTTTCAAATGAAGCTCTGTCTGATCTTCATTATAAAGAGCTACAGAAATAAATCAACTTACGTTTTCATATATGCTCTCGAGTTTCTTCTCATCAAGGACCCAAACTGGAGCCCCCAGCAGAGGTTGTATTTCCGACATCTGCAATTAACATTCACTTGCATATTTAAAATGTATCTGTATGTGTAAACTACCCGCACAGGTACCTTGGCACAGATATTATGAGCAAAGTAAAAACAGATTGTAAATCACCACCGCAGCTGATATGGCAAAGAAACTACCAATTTCAGGGAGAGAAAATAGCAATATTTTCATAAAACGGTGTCTTCAAGGGTTCTGGATCCATTGAATGATCCTTTCTTGACGAAAAAGGAGAGACGACATTCACATATTTGGCTATGCGCTCTTTTCCGTCTCGTTTCTAATACCCAACAGTAATGTGAAAAATATAGGTCGACTGGAAAGACGTTTTACGGCATCAGTGTGCATTGTATTGTTCTATGATCACGAGGACGCGCGTCGCAATCAGTGTGTGGAAAAGGCCAGATATAACATATTGAATATTAAAAGCAGGTTGTAAATCACCATGATGGCTGATATGGGAAAGAAACTACATGTTTCAGGAAGAGAAAATACCAATGTTTTAATAAAATGGTGTCTTCAAGGATTCTGGCAACACTGACTGGTCCTTTCCTGACGAAAAAGGAGATGTGAAATTCCCAGTTTTTGCACATACTCTTTTTTTCATCGTTTCCGATACGCAGTGATGCACACGAAAACAACAGGCCGACTGTACGGACATTTTAGGGTATCAGTGTGCATTTTATTTTTGTTGATGGTGAGTATGATGTGTGTCGCAATCATTTGCGTGGAAAAGGCCAGATGTTATGAGCTAACTGAATATTAAAAGCAGGTTGTAAATCACCATGGTGGGTGATATGGCAAAGAAACTACCATTTTCAGGAAGAGGAAATACCAATGTTTTCATAAAATGGCGTCTTCAAGGGTTCTAGGTTCACCGATTGATTTTTTCTTGACGAAAAAGGAGAGGCAAAATTCAGAATTTTTGCAGACGCTCTTCTCCTTATCATTTCCGATATGCAATGACGCGTACATGTACGAAAGCAAAAGACTGTAGAGACATGTTGGGAAATCGGTGTGCATTTTATTTTGATTTTTGGTCAGGAGGATGCACGTCGCAATCAGTTGTATGGAAAAGGCCAGATGTTATGAGGTAACTGAAGATTAAAAGCAGGTTGTAAAACACCAAGACGACTGATATGGTAAAGAAACTCTCATTTTTAGGAAGAGGAAATGCCGACGTTTTCATAAAGTGGTGTCTTCAAGAGTTCTGGGTTCACCTTCTGATCCTTTCTTGACGAAAAAGGAGACAGGTTGACTCTAGGGACATTTTCGGGTATCAATGTGCATTTTATTTTTGTTGATGGTGAGGATGTTGTGTGTCGCAATCTTTTGCGTGGAAATGTCCACAAGTTATGAGCTAATATCAAAGCAGGTTGTAAATCATCGTGACGGCTGATATGGTAAAGAAACTCTCATTTTTAGGAAGAGGAAATACCAATGTTTTCATAAAGTGGTGTCTTCAAGGGTTCTGGGTTCACCGTCTGATCCTTTCTTGACGAAAAAGGAGAGGCAATATTCACAATTTTTGCACACACTCTTCTCCTTACCGTTTCCGATACGCAATGACGTACACGAAAAAAAAAACAGGTTGACTGTAGGGACTTTTTCGGGTATCAGTGTGCATTGTATTTTGTTCTATGGTCCGGAAGATGCGCGTTGGAATTAGTGTGTGGAAAAGGCCAGATGTTATGAGCTAACTGAAGATTAAAACCAGGTTGTAAATCACCATGATGGCTGATATGGCAAAGAAACTATCATTTTCAGGAAGAGGAAATACCAATGTTTTCATAAAATGGTATCTTCAAGGATTCTGAGTACGCTGACTGATCCTTTCTTGACGAAAAAGGAGAGGCAAATTTTTTCACATGCTCTTCTCCTTATCGTTTCCGATACGCAATGATGGATACTAAAACTGAAGGTCGATTGTAAAGACAATTTCGGGTGTATTGGTGTGCATTTTATTTTGTTGATGGTCAGGATAATGTGTATCGCAATGAGTCGTGCAGAAAAGGCCAGATGTTATGAGCTAATTAAAGATTAGAAGCAGGTTGTAAATCACCAAGATGGCTGATATGGTAAAGAAACTATCATTTTCAGGAAGAGGAATTACCAATGTTTTCTAAAATGGTGTCTTCAAGGGTTCTGGGTTCACTGTCTGATACTTTCTTGACGAAAAAGGAGAGGTAAAATTCACAATTTTTGCACACACTCTTCGCCTTACCGTTTCCGATACGCAATGATGTACACGAAAACAACAGGTTGACTGTAGGGACATTTTAGGGTATCGGTGTGCATTTTATTTTTGTTGATGGTCAGGATGATGTGTGTCGCAATCATTTGTGTGGAAATGTCCACAAGTTACAAGCTAATATCAAAGCAGGTTGTAAATCATCCTGACGGCTGATATGGTAAAAACACTACCATTTTCAGGAAGAGGAAATACCAAAGTTTTCATAAAATGGTGTCTTCAAGGGTTCTGGGTTCACCGATTGATTTTTTCTTGACGAAAAAGGAGAGGCAAAATTCAGAAGTTTTGCAAACGCTCTTCTCCTTATCATTTCTGATACGCAATGACGCGTACATGTACGAAAGCAAAAGACTGTAGAGACATGTTAGGAAATCGGTTAATCAGTGTGCATTTTATTTTGATTTTTGGTCAGGAGGATGCGCGTCGCAATCAGTTGTGTGGAAAGGGCCAGATGTTATGAGCTTACTGAAGATTAAAAGCAGGTTGTAAATCACCATGACGGCGGATATGGTAATGAAACTACCACTTTCATGAAGTGGAAACACCAATGTTTTCATAAAATGGTGCCTTCAAGGGTTCTGAGTACACTGACTGATCCTTTCTTGACGAAAAAGGAGAGGCAAAATTCATAACAACGTACCCAACAACAATAGGTGTACTGTAAAGACATTGTAGGGTATGGGCGTGCTTTTTAGTTTGTTTTTTGGGGGGGGGGTGAGGATGATGTGCTCCGCAATCAGTCGTGTGGAAAAGGCCAGATGTTATGAGTTAATTACATTGTAAAGATTAAAAGCAGGTTGTAAATCACCATGTCGGCTGATATGATATTGAAACAACGATTTTCAGGAAGAGGAAAGACCAATGTTTGCATAAAACGGTGTCTTCAAGGGTTCCTAGTGGACCAACTGATGCTTTCTTGACGAAAAAGGAGAGGCAACATTCACAGTTTTTGCACACAGTACTTTGATTGGATACTGACCTTCATTTTGACGTCTTGTTTCGTCTCGTCGTCCAACCACGTCATCTTCTCCAGACGAGAAAGGAACGCCTCTCGGATGTTCTCAACAATATCACGAACCTGCATCAAAACACGCCCAAATGTAAACAAATAGGCAAAAAGCAAAGCAATCGTATGCCAGCAGGCTACAGCAGGGCCCTGAGCCAAAGAAACTGCACAATACATAATACATGGATATTGTAGCCGACTTTCACATTTTCAGATTCATCACTGATACTGAAGCTCAAGCCATTCGTAGTGAATGGCATGTAAACGATGATAGCTGTGTCGACCAATAGTGTTTGGGTGTTTCATGACGTCGATTGATTGACATAATTATTGTCCGCTCATGCGCTGGCGTCAGTTTTATTTTTATACCTGACTGAATTCTTGAAGGGCTCGCTCGTTTGATTTAACGATCTGTGAAAGTAGTGCGAACCTCATCACTGTGTCAATGCGCTTGGTCAGGCAGTATTCCCATCTGGACGCGCCCCTTGGTTTTTCTTCTGTTGGACGACAAATCAGAAAGATTGATTACGTAGGATTTAGTGTGGTTTTCATACGCCAGGAGATTAGTGCCACAAAAAATCAAAAGTTATTTCGCCATTACGAGTCACTATTTCTCGTTATCACGAAATCTTTTCGATCAGCACTAACCTATGAGGACAAAGACACAATTTGATAGCTTTAATCATTGTTACAGTCTATATTTCGTCTAAAATGGCGGATCAAGTGATGTCACTGTCCGCCTCTATTTACCTTGATGTAAGAAGCGCCGTTTTGCTCTATCAAAATCGTCTGGTAAGGAATCCAGGAAAGGTTCTATAGATCGAAGTATTAGGAAGTTACGGAGGTCCCTGAAAGCCAACATGGCAATAAAGTTTATTCGTAAGTTCACAACAATAATATCAAATTGCAATGTTAGGTCACGGAGAAGGTCTCATCTCTTCTGCTGATGATGTACGTACATGTACACGATGTATATGCTATAGAGTTCCGCCAATACTCAGATTTGGGGCCGAGGTTGATTCAGAGACTACACAGAGGCAATGTAGATTTTGCATCTACAGACCCTCTGATACAGAATCTAGAGCAAGGTCTATGGTGCACGATGAAAGGATGAACTCACTTCGGTCTGGCTGTGCGTATCAACTGATCAAGCTTCTCGAAATAATCATTCTGTACTACTATCACAAAGGTATCGTCCGTGATGTCAGGAAATCGGTACTGAAGGAACTGAGTCCATCGAACCTAGAAGATCAACAAGTGACCACTTAACATAAAGGGATGGGTGAAAGTTTTGGTTTTTGGTTCATTTTTGCTGTGTGGAGAAGTTTCGCGACCTCAGCCGCAACGTTTTCTGCCCGATCCTGACGTAGAATTGTTTGTTGCCGGTGTAATAAGGGGTCCAGACTGCCTGGATCCGCGCCTGATAATCTTTCACCCGATATTTTCAAATCAAATAACGCTTTTCCTCCCATAATTACTTCCTGTATTGACAAGTTGTCAAATTGCCGGCGTACATGGACGATGCAACGTTGGCAGACGTAAACACAATTAACCAGGGAGACATAATTTCCTTATCCCATCAGTGCTAATTTCACCGCGAGATGCCACCCTCTTGTTGTCAGTGTAGATGGTTATCAAGCAATTACTGGGACACTCTCTCGTCGCTATTTCACAACGTCAGCGGATGTAGGGCTTCCGGTAAAATCCCAGGGCCGCGTGGTTGTGTTGTAAGTCTATCTTTAACAGGTAGTAGAATTCATCAATAGGTTAATTAAATTCATTTCCTCAAACGAAAACTTGCTTGTTCTGGAAAATCAATTTTGCCTTCCTGGGCGTGGCGCAGAAGTCAAATAAAAGAGTAATGAGTACTCACTCACAGGCACACCGGCACACCATCGTGTGGCAATGGCTAATATTCACAAAAGTTAGCAAGTGCTTACTGTTAAAAATATCTGTAAATTTACAGCAGAATTTTCACTGCATATTTGATGTAAAATTCATTTCACTGCAAACTGCTGTTTTTTTCACTGGAATTTAACAGCAAGATTACAGTTTCTCAGTTTAAAGGACAGCATTTGTTGTAGAATTTATACCATTTGACTGTCAAAATACAGTAAACGGGTGGTGTCAAAATACAGAAAAGTGCTGTGTTACTCTGCTGCCAGCAAAGTGTTGTCAGCATTTTTAACAGTGCTCTTACTTAAGATTTGCACAGCAACGTCCAATGTGTATTGCAAAACTTGAAGTAAAAGCAATTGCTATCTTTTATGAATATCAGCCATTGAAACGGCCAGTGGGAAATTAGCATTCGAGATTGACCAATCGGAGAAAAACTAACAACGACTACAAGAGTGGGCCTATGGAGGAATTTGACTCACTTCTTTGGAGTGTTCCTGGAACTCCGATATCTTCATGAAGCTGAGCATGTGACCCTCAGACGTGTGGTTAGCATCAGGAGCTTGGTCGTATCCGTGGTCGTGAATTTCATGGATCAGTCTCGAATCATTCGTTTTTGATTGCGGAGCGGCGGCTGGTTCCTGAAATACACAATGTATTTTCCAGTACTGGTACAGCATTCGCGATAATCGTCACGACTTTTAGAGATTTCCAGGGAATGTAACTTGAAGAAGTGAAACCGGAGCTAGAGGTCAAAATCTGTACTTTGACAAATGGTTTCCTTTAGATCACCCCATTCATTTCAACATCAAATATTCTTGTGACCTTGTAAAAAATACATGCTCATCAACGTACGTCTTCGCAGAGCTTATTTCCGATTCGTCGAATGCCTTCTATAAAGTCACGTGACGCCTCACTTCCACTTTTCGCGCCAAGGAGCTCCGCCATCTTTGTCAGATATTCGGTGTAGGCACCCTCGTTTCTATTTGGAATGCAACCTTTATTTGGGGAAAACTGGAAGAAAACAGTGAGTTTTCATGGCTTGATACAGAGCACGCAGTGATTTCAATTGTCACGTGTTGCTTTTGTTTAGGATTTCGGCAGAAAATATGACATAGGGCTGACTAGGGCGTGCAGCGACACGACGTGACGACACGAAGTCCACACCCCACTTGTTTACAGAGACTTTTTCCACCCAGGTGTAATGTATAAGAATGCCCCCCGTATGACAATGCCCGCTTTATTGTTCGGCGGGCACTCAAATACAGAAAGAAATGTTGATCAGTGCCTCCCCCATTGACACGTCGCGGCTTATTCCGTCAATCTTTTGTTGGGAGGCACTGGCAAACGGGGGGCAGTGAAAAACATTACACCGGGCCTGTTGGACACTGGCTTGACCGGGAGCAGTCGAATTCAATGAGGGCTACGACGACCTCGTAAGAAACCAACATTGATGACAGATTCACGTCGATGCAGTTTAATTTGCAATCATCAATATGGGCGATCATGCGAGCTAATCGCCTTCAGTTCCGCAGTGATCATAAAGCCAAAATTGCACGGCATTACCCCGTGAACTTTGGTATTTTGATATTTCGTGTCGCTCATCCTGACCTAGCAGAGATTACAAAGTGAGTTTTAATTTCCTCATCTCAAAAGGTCATCTTATTGATTGGAGACGGGAGGAACGAAGGAGCTGTCATCCCTTGACACTGCACAGAGACTGGTGAAGCGAATCAGGCTGTGAGGGTGGTGCGGCAGAAATTGCGACTTCTCTTCAAAATATTGACATAGAAAATCAGCACCCAACGAATGTTGAGCCCCGTCAAAGGTTTACAGAGTGCCTGGTGACAAACTAATTGAAATTACTTAATATACGGTCATGGATGTGACACGTCGATGACAAGGTACCTGGAGGTGAGGCTAGGCTCCGTATGACATGTCAGCGCCAAGCGATCGCTAATACCCCGTGATTTAAAGATCAGTCGAGGAAGATAGGATGTTGGCGTTTTTATGGAGCCGTAGGAAACGTCGGTCGACTGCGTTCGGTTGCTAGGATGTGGTTCAACAACCGTTACCGGTGTCACCTCTGTCGGCGTTCATCTCGCTCCGTGTCCCCCCGCATCACTTTGGAAGCTCACGTCTCTCTGTTAGTGTCCCCTATATTGTTCAGTCATTGCATTCTGCATGTCAGTCAATCGTGGGAAGGCTGGAAGATGGGCCGAAAAGTGGCAGCGGATTTTTTTTCCTAACCGGTATAGATTCCTAACCAGTATATCCATTAACGAATGGAATGGTGGGTTAATGGTTTGGTAAGTGTAAGGGTTAGGGCTAGGGTCAGGGTTAGTGTTGGGGGTAGTGTTAGGATTAGGACTAAGACTAGGATTAGGATTAACTTTTGCTATATAGGTTAGGACAAAAATTGGTCGTAATGGATATATCGGTTAGGAAAAAAGTTCGCACACCGGCAGGCCTTCCCCGTTCGATCTGGAGTACCTTGCTTATGACAAATATTCTAGGTTTTTAGTGGCTTACGTTCAAAGAATATTAGGTTCATTACTGCTGATAGAAACGGCGAACAAGATCTACCTTTTCTGGTTCTAAGAAATTCCCTTTGCCTGTTCCTGGGAGTTTTTTCCAGCGGTACACGCCGTGACTTTTTTCTAACGGCTACATTGTTACATCCTAATGCGACTTAGAATTTGTCGTCTCTCAACTCCCACGCAAACGCCTTCGCCTTCGCCAAATCCAACATTTTTTCGAAATGAATAGGCCTATTTCCGCAACATTTAAAGGTTATCGCTGTTTACAAAGAAGAAATTGCTCTTAGCAAGTGCAGAAGAAAACATTTCCGAAATTATCACAAAGCCATTCGTTCGGGAATGTATGCTCACACCATTAGAGATTTTTTTGATTGTCTAAACGATAATGACGTCACATGTAAATTTTAGTCTACGCTTGTGACGGCAATGAAGTTACCGTTTGCGT
>NMRB01001184.1:0-21810 GCA_002633025.1 Notospermus geniculatus
TACAATTTTGATATGCATTCCTGATAGCATCACCATGGACCTGGCGACTGCGGGTACCTATAATGAAATGGCCAGGGCCATTGTGATCACCTCTGTGGTAAGTCTCCATGGTTAAATGTGAAACTGTGACTCTCATGATGAATGTTGAAGGATCAGTACAGATACGACAAAGCTGAACACACCAAGAAGTATTTTTATGATCTGATCTGTATTATCAGTTCATTTATGACATAAACTCAGTTGGTGGCACCCAGGAGTACAATTTCTGAATACAAGTGGTATTTGTGAACAAACTACCTTCCTGTCTAGGTCACAGATGTCAAAAATTCTACTTTTCAAGATGGCCACCTAACATGCTTTTGAGTAGTCTCGCTTGGCCAGACGCTACGGGCTCACCCCTTCGGTAAATCACACTCCGCGTCTGGCTCTTTTAGAGATTAACAGTCATGACGACCGCGTGATGGCAGCACGGGTCCTTCGGTTTTCTTAACCTCGTTTCCAGGTTGATAATATGGCGAGTGGTCTACGGTTGTCTGAGCGAAATATACCCCTGGGGACGAGGTTGGGTTTTTCCTGGGAGTAATTTCCGCGGGAATTATGAGTGAGAAAGCGTGGTGATTGGCTGGCGCCCAGTGAGTGCCATCTAGTGGTGTTACCGGCTTTTGAGCCCCAAAAGTGCCAGTGTGTAGGAGACCGGGACGTCGGATACACACTGGGGCCGAGTGTAGCTTTTGAGAGACAAATTTCATATTTTCGCTTCAGCCATTTTCATCCACGTGTGGTCGATAATAAGTACCTTACAGAAACCAAAATTGGGTTTGTTTTAGGAGATTGTCTCGGTATCTTATTTCTCAACTGCTGGCTCCACATACCTGAATGACATCGTGGACAGATGTACTGTCAGTTACATCATCTAGGTCACCATCAGGTACTCTCTGAAATTAATTTTAAAGACACCTATATAGTTCTAGATACAGTTTGAAAATGTAACTTCATTCTACGAATGAAATGCGTTGAACTTTTCATCAAAAGATTGTCCCCGAATCTCATTTCTCAATCATCATAATGTGACTGGTACTCTCTGAAATTAATTTTAAAGACACCTTGTATAGTTCTAGAAACAGTTTTAAGAGATTGTCTCTGTACCGGTATCTTATTTCTCAACTGCTGGCTCCACATACCTGAATGACATCGTGGACAGATGTACTGTCAGTTACATCATCTAGGTCACCATCAGGTACTCTCTGAAATTAATTTTAAAGACACCTATATAGTTCTAGATACAGTTTGAAAATGTAATGTGACGGTATAATAGTTTGTCTGTCGTGGCAGCCCATAGGTTGCAGCCCGTACTGTGGCGCCGCGCAGCGGAGTGGGTGTAAACTGCCGTTCTTCCATGTGTTTTCGGCGCGCTGTGCGATTTTGTAAAAGCTGCAGTCATTTTGTGATAATAAATCCTTATTACCTATTTCTCGAACCCTGACTTGTGATTATATGAGGTAAGAGATATCAGTACCTCACAGTATGAGTAACTTCATTCTACGAATGAAATGCGTTGAACTTTTCATCAAAAGATTGTCCGTGAATCTCATTTCTCAATCATCATATTCATAATGTGACTGGTACTCTCTGAAATTAATTTTAAAGACACCTTGTATAGTTCTAGAAACAGTTTTAAGAGATTGTCTCTGTACCCGTATCTTATTTCTCAACTGCTGGCTCCACATACCTGAATGACATCGTGGACAGATGTACTGTCAGTTACATCATCTAGGTCACCATCAGGTACTCTCTGAAATTAATTTTAAAGACACCTATATAGTTCTAGATACAGTTTGAAAATGTAACTTCATTCTACGAATGAAATGCGTTGAACTTTTCATCAAAAGATTGTCCCTGAATCTCATTTCTCAATCATCATAATGTGACTGGTACTCTCTGAAATTAATTTTAAAGACACCTTGTATAGTTCTAGAAACAGTTTTAAGAGATTGTCTCTGTACCGGTATCTTATTTCTCAACTGCTGGCTCCACATACCTGAATGACATCGTGGACAGATGTACTGTCAGTTACATCATCTAGGTCACCATCAGGTACTCTCTGAAATTAATTTTAAAGACACCTATATAGTTCTAGATACAGTTTGAAAATGTAACTTCATTCTACGAATGAAATGCGTTGAACTTTTCATCAAAAGATTGTCCCTGAATCTCATTTCTCAATCATCATAATGTGACTGGTACTCTCTGAAATTAATTTTAAAGACACCTTGTATAGTTCTAGAAACAGTTTTAAGAGATTGTCTCTGTACCGGTATCTTATTTCTCAACTGCTGGCTCCACATACCTGAATGACATCGTGGACAGATGTACTGTCAGTTACATCATCTAGGTCACCATCAGGTACTCTCTGAAATTAATTTTAAAGACACCTATATAGTTCTAGATACAGTTTGAAAATGTAACTTCATTCTACGAATGAAATGCGTTGAACTTTTCATCAAAAGATTGTCCCTGAATCTCATTTCTCAATCATCATAATGTGACTGGTACTCTCTGAAATTAATTTTAAAGACACCTTGTATAGTTCTAGAAACAGTTTTAAGAGATTGTCTCTGTACCGGTATCTTATTTCTCAACTGCTGGCTCCACATACCTGAATGACATCGTGGACAGATGTACTGTCAGTTACATCATCTAGGTCACCATCAGGTACTCTCTGAAATTAATTTTAAAGACACCTATATAGTTCTAGATACAGTTTGAAAATGTAACTTCATTCTACGAATGAAATGCGTTGAACTTTTCATCAAAAGATTGTCCCTGAATCTCATTTCTCAATCATCATAATGTGACTGGTACTCTCTGAAATTAATTTTAAAGACACCTTGTATAGTTCTAGAAACAGTTTTAAGAGATTGTCTCTGTACCGGTATCTTATTTCTCAACTGCTGGCTCCACATACCTGAATGACATCGTGGACAGATGTACTGTCAGTTACATCATCTAGGTCACCATCAGGTACTCTCTGAAATTAATTTTAAAGACACCTATATAGTTCTAGATACAGTTTGAAAATGTAACTTCATTCTACGAATGAAATGCGTTGAACTTTTCATCAAAAGATTGTCCCTGAATCTCATTTCTCAATCATCATAATGTGACTGGTACTCTCTGAAATTAATTTTAAAGACACCTTGTATAGTTCTAGAAACAGTTTTAAGAGATTGTCTCTGTACCGGTATCTTATTTCTCAACTGCTGGCTCCACATACCTGAATGACATCGTGGACAGATGTACTGTCAGTTACATCATCTAGGTCACCATCAGGTACTCTCTGAAATTAATTTTAAAGACACCTATATAGTTCTAGATACAGTTTGAAAATGTAACTTCATTCTACGAATGAAATGCGTTGAACTTTTCATCAAAAGATTGTCCCTGAATCTCATTTCTCAATCATCATAATGTGACTGGTACTCTCTGAAATTAATTTTAAAGACACCTTGTATAGTTCTAGAAACAGTTTTAAGAGATTGTCTCTGTACCGGTATCTTATTTCTCAACTGCTGGCTCCACATACCTGAATGACATCGTGGACAGATGTACTGTCAGTTACATCATCTAGGTCACCATCAGGTACTCTCTGAAATTAATTTTAAAGACACCTATATAGTTCTAGATACAGTTTGAAAATGTAACTTCATTCTACGAATGAAATGCGTTGAACTTTTCATCAAAAGATTGTCCCTGAATCTCATTTCTCAATCATCATAATGTGACTGGTACTCTCTGAAATTAATTTTAAAGACACCTTGTATAGTTCTAGAAACAGTTTTAAGAGATTGTCTCTGTACCGGTATCTTATTTCTCAACTGCTGGCTCCACATACCTGAATGACATCGTGGACAGATGTACTGTCAGTTACATCATCTAGGTCACCATCAGGTACTCTCTGAAATTAATTTTAAAGACACCTATATAGTTCTAGATACAGTTTGAAAATGTAACTTCATTCTACGAATGAAATGCGTTGAACTTTTCATCAAAAGATTGTCCCTGAATCTCATTTCTCAATCATCATAATGTGACTGGTACTCTCTGAAATTAATTTTAAAGACACCTTGTATAGTTCTAGAAACAGTTTTAAGAGATTGTCTCTGTACCGGTATCTTATTTCTCAACTGCTGGCTCCACATACCTGAATGACATCGTGGACAGATGTACTGTCAGTTACATCATCTAGGTCACCATCAGGTACTCTCTGAAATTAATTTTAAAGACACCTATATAGTTCTAGATACAGTTTGAAAATGTAACTTCATTCTACGAATGAAATGCGTTGAACTTTTCATCAAAAGATTGTCCCTGAATCTCATTTCTCAATCATCATAATGTGACTGGTACTCTCTGAAATTAATTTTAAAGACACCTTGTATAGTTCTAGAAACAGTTTTAAGAGATTGTCTCTGTACCGGTATCTTATTTCTCAACTGCTGGCTCCACATACCTGAATGACATCGTGGACAGATGTACTGTCAGTTACATCATCTAGGTCACCATCAGGTACTCTCTGAAATTAATTTTAAAGACACCTATATAGTTCTAGATACAGTTTGAAAATGTAACTTCATTCTACGAATGAAATGCGTTGAACTTTTCATCAAAAGATTGTCCCTGAATCTCATTTCTCAATCATCATAATGTGACTGGTACTCTCTGAAATTAATTTTAAAGACACCTTGTATAGTTCTAGAAACAGTTTTAAGAGATTGTCTCTGTACCGGTATCTTATTTCTCAACTGCTGGCTCCACATACCTGAATGACATCGTGGACAGATGTACTGTCAGTTACATCATCTAGGTCACCATCAGGTACTCTCTGAAATTAATTTTAAAGACACCTATATAGTTCTAGATACAGTTTGAAAATGTAACTTCATTCTACGAATGAAATGCGTTGAACTTTTCATCAAAAGATTGTCCCTGAATCTCATTTCTCAATCATCATAATGTGACTGGTACTCTCTGAAATTAATTTTAAAGACACCTTGTATAGTTCTAGAAACAGTTTTAAGAGATTGTCTCTGTACCGGTATCTTATTTCTCAACTGCTGGCTCCACATACCTGAATGACATCGTGGACAGATGTACTGTCAGTTACATCATCTAGGTCACCATCAGGTACTCTCTGAAATTAATTTTAAAGACACCTATATAGTTCTAGATACAGTTTGAAAATGTAACTTCATTCTACGAATGAAATGCGTTGAACTTTTCATCAAAAGATTGTCCCTGAATCTCATTTCTCAATCATCATAATGTGACTGGTACTCTCTGAAATTAATTTTAAAGACACCTTGTATAGTTCTAGAAACAGTTTTAAGAGATTGTCTCTGTACCGGTATCTTATTTCTCAACTGCTGGCTCCACATACCTGAATGACATCGTGGACAGATGTACTGTCAGTTACATCATCTAGGTCACCATCAGGTACTCTCTGAAATTAATTTTAAAGACACCTATATAGTTCTAGATACAGTTTGAAAATGTAACTTCATTCTACGAATGAAATGCGTTGAACTTTTCATCAAAAGATTGTCCCTGAATCTCATTTCTCAATCATCATAATGTGACTGGTACTCTCTGAAATTAATTTTAAAGACACCTTGTATAGTTCTAGAAACAGTTTTAAGAGATTGTCTCTGTACCGGTATCTTATTTCTCAACTGCTGGCTCCACATACCTGAATGACATCGTGGACAGATGTACTGTCAGTTACATCATCTAGGTCACCATCAGGTACTCTCTGAAATTAATTTTAAAGACACCTATATAGTTCTAGATACAGTTTGAAAATGTAACTTCATTCTACGAATGAAATGCGTTGAACTTTTCATCAAAAGATTGTCCCTGAATCTCATTTCTCAATCATCATAATGTGACTGGTACTCTCTGAAATTAATTTTAAAGACACCTTGTATAGTTCTAGAAACAGTTTTAAGAGATTGTCTCTGTACCGGTATCTTATTTCTCAACTGCTGGCTCCACATACCTGAATGACATCGTGGACAGATGTACTGTCAGTTACATCATCTAGGTCACCATCAGGTACTCTCTGAAATTAATTTTAAAGACACCTATATAGTTCTAGATACAGTTTGAAAATGTAACTTCATTCTACGAATGAAATGCGTTGAACTTTTCATCAAAAGATTGTCCCTGAATCTCATTTCTCAATCATCATAATGTGACTGGTACTCTCTGAAATTAATTTTAAAGACACCTTGTATAGTTCTAGAAACAGTTTTAAGAGATTGTCTCTGTACCGGTATCTTATTTCTCAACTGCTGGCTCCACATACCTGAATGACATCGTGGACAGATGTACTGTCAGTTACATCATCTAGGTCACCATCAGGTACTCTCTGAAATTAATTTTAAAGACACCTATATAGTTCTAGATACAGTTTGAAAATGTAACTTCATTCTACGAATGAAATGCGTTGAACTTTTCATCAAAAGATTGTCCCTGAATCTCATTTCTCAATCATCATAATGTGACTGGTACTCTCTGAAATTAATTTTAAAGACACCTTGTATAGTTCTAGAAACAGTTTTAAGAGATTGTCTCTGTACCGGTATCTTATTTCTCAACTGCTGGCTCCACATACCTGAATGACATCGTGGACAGATGTACTGTCAGTTACATCATCTAGGTCACCATCAGGTACTCTCTGAAATTAATTTTAAAGACACCTATATAGTTCTAGATACAGTTTGAAAATGTAACTTCATTCTACGAATGAAATGCGTTGAACTTTTCATCAAAAGATTGTCCCTGAATCTCATTTCTCAATCATCATAATGTGACTGGTACTCTCTGAAATTAATTTTAAAGACACCTTGTATAGTTCTAGAAACAGTTTTAAGAGATTGTCTCTGTACCGGTATCTTATTTCTCAACTGCTGGCTCCACATACCTGAATGACATCGTGGACAGATGTACTGTCAGTTACATCATCTAGGTCACCATCAGGTACTCTCTGAAATTAATTTTAAAGACACCTATATAGTTCTAGATACAGTTTGAAAATGTAACTTCATTCTACGAATGAAATGCGTTGAACTTTTCATCAAAAGATTGTCCCTGAATCTCATTTCTCAATCATCATAATGTGACTGGTACTCTCTGAAATTAATTTTAAAGACACCTTGTATAGTTCTAGAAACAGTTTTAAGAGATTGTCTCTGTACCGGTATCTTATTTCTCAACTGCTGGCTCCACATACCTGAATGACATCGTGGACAGATGTACTGTCAGTTACATCATCTAGGTCACCATCAGGTACTCTCTGAAATTAATTTTAAAGACACCTATATAGTTCTAGATACAGTTTGAAAATGTAACTTCATTCTACGAATGAAATGCGTTGAACTTTTCATCAAAAGATTGTCCCTGAATCTCATTTCTCAATCATCATAATGTGACTGGTACTCTCTGAAATTAATTTTAAAGACACCTTGTATAGTTCTAGAAACAGTTTTAAGAGATTGTCTCTGTACCGGTATCTTATTTCTCAACTGCTGGCTCCACATACCTGAATGACATCGTGGACAGATGTACTGTCAGTTACATCATCTAGGTCACCATCAGGTACTCTCTGAAATTAATTTTAAAGACACCTATATAGTTCTAGATACAGTTTGAAAATGTAACTTCATTCTACGAATGAAATGCGTTGAACTTTTCATCAAAAGATTGTCCCTGAATCTCATTTCTCAATCATCATAATGTGACTGGTACTCTCTGAAATTAATTTTAAAGACACCTTGTATAGTTCTAGAAACAGTTTTAAGAGATTGTCTCTGTACCGGTATCTTATTTCTCAACTGCTGGCTCCACATACCTGAATGACATCGTGGACAGATGTACTGTCAGTTACATCATCTAGGTCACCATCAGGTACTCTCTGAAATTAATTTTAAAGACACCTATATAGTTCTAGATACAGTTTGAAAATGTAACTTCATTCTACGAATGAAATGCGTTGAACTTTTCATCAAAAGATTGTCCCTGAATCTCATTTCTCAATCATCATAATGTGACTGGTACTCTCTGAAATTAATTTTAAAGACACCTTGTATAGTTCTAGAAACAGTTTTAAGAGATTGTCTCTGTACCGGTATCTTATTTCTCAACTGCTGGCTCCACATACCTGAATGACATCGTGGACAGATGTACTGTCAGTTACATCATCTAGGTCACCATCAGGTACTCTCTGAAATTAATTTTAAAGACACCTATATAGTTCTAGATACAGTTTGAAAATGTAACTTCATTCTACGAATGAAATGCGTTGAACTTTTCATCAAAAGATTGTCCCTGAATCTCATTTCTCAATCATCATAATGTGACTGGTACTCTCTGAAATTAATTTTAAAGACACCTTGTATAGTTCTAGAAACAGTTTTAAGAGATTGTCTCTGTACCGGTATCTTATTTCTCAACTGCTGGCTCCACATACCTGAATGACATCGTGGACAGATGTACTGTCAGTTACATCATCTAGGTCACCATCAGGTACTCTCTGAAATTAATTTTAAAGACACCTATATAGTTCTAGATACAGTTTGAAAATGTAACTTCATTCTACGAATGAAATGCGTTGAACTTTTCATCAAAAGATTGTCCCTGAATCTCATTTCTCAATCATCATAATGTGACTGGTACTCTCTGAAATTAATTTTAAAGACACCTTGTATAGTTCTAGAAACAGTTTTAAGAGATTGTCTCTGTACCGGTATCTTATTTCTCAACTGCTGGCTCCACATACCTGAATGACATCGTGGACAGATGTACTGTCAGTTACATCATCTAGGTCACCATCAGGTACTCTCTGAAATTAATTTTAAAGACACCTATATAGTTCTAGATACAGTTTGAAAATGTAACTTCATTCTACGAATGAAATGCGTTGAACTTTTCATCAAAAGATTGTCCCTGAATCTCATTTCTCAATCATCATAATGTGACTGGTACTCTCTGAAATTAATTTTAAAGACACCTTGTATAGTTCTAGAAACAGTTTTAAGAGATTGTCTCTGTACCGGTATCTTATTTCTCAACTGCTGGCTCCACATACCTGAATGACATCGTGGACAGATGTACTGTCAGTTACATCATCTAGGTCACCATCAGGTACTCTCTGAAATTAATTTTAAAGACACCTATATAGTTCTAGATACAGTTTGAAAATGTAACTTCATTCTACGAATGAAATGCGTTGAACTTTTCATCAAAAGATTGTCCCTGAATCTCATTTCTCAATCATCATAATGTGACTGGTACTCTCTGAAATTAATTTTAAAGACACCTTGTATAGTTCTAGAAACAGTTTTAAGAGATTGTCTCTGTACCGGTATCTTATTTCTCAACTGCTGGCTCCACATACCTGAATGACATCGTGGACAGATGTACTGTCAGTTACATCATCTAGGTCACCATCAGGTACTCTCTGAAATTAATTTTAAAGACACCTATATAGTTCTAGATACAGTTTGAAAATGTAACTTCATTCTACGAATGAAATGCGTTGAACTTTTCATCAAAAGATTGTCCCTGAATCTCATTTCTCAATCATCATAATGTGACTGGTACTCTCTGAAATTAATTTTAAAGACACCTTGTATAGTTCTAGAAACAGTTTTAAGAGATTGTCTCTGTACCGGTATCTTATTTCTCAACTGCTGGCTCCACATACCTGAATGACATCGTGGACAGATGTACTGTCAGTTACATCATCTAGGTCACCATCAGGTACTCTCTGAAATTAATTTTAAAGACACCTATATAGTTCTAGATACAGTTTGAAAATGTAACTTCATTCTACGAATGAAATGCGTTGAACTTTTCATCAAAAGATTGTCCCTGAATCTCATTTCTCAATCATCATAATGTGACTGGTACTCTCTGAAATTAATTTTAAAGACACCTTGTATAGTTCTAGAAACAGTTTTAAGAGATTGTCTCTGTACCGGTATCTTATTTCTCAACTGCTGGCTCCACATACCTGAATGACATCGTGGACAGATGTACTGTCAGTTACATCATCTAGGTCACCATCAGGTACTCTCTGAAATTAATTTTAAAGACACCTATATAGTTCTAGATACAGTTTGAAAATGTAACTTCATTCTACGAATGAAATGCGTTGAACTTTTCATCAAAAGATTGTCCCTGAATCTCATTTCTCAATCATCATAATGTGACTGGTACTCTCTGAAATTAATTTTAAAGACACCTTGTATAGTTCTAGAAACAGTTTTAAGAGATTGTCTCTGTACCGGTATCTTATTTCTCAACTGCTGGCTCCACATACCTGAATGACATCGTGGACAGATGTACTGTCAGTTACATCATCTAGGTCACCATCAGGTACTCTCTGAAATTAATTTTAAAGACACCTATATAGTTCTAGATACAGTTTGAAAATGTAACTTCATTCTACGAATGAAATGCGTTGAACTTTTCATCAAAAGATTGTCCCTGAATCTCATTTCTCAATCATCATAATGTGACTGGTACTCTCTGAAATTAATTTTAAAGACACCTTGTATAGTTCTAGAAACAGTTTTAAGAGATTGTCTCTGTACCGGTATCTTATTTCTCAACTGCTGGCTCCACATACCTGAATGACATCGTGGACAGATGTACTGTCAGTTACATCATCTAGGTCACCATCAGGTACTCTCTGAAATTAATTTTAAAGACACCTATATAGTTCTAGATACAGTTTGAAAATGTAACTTCATTCTACGAATGAAATGCGTTGAACTTTTCATCAAAAGATTGTCCCTGAATCTCATTTCTCAATCATCATAATGTGACTGGTACTCTCTGAAATTAATTTTAAAGACACCTTGTATAGTTCTAGAAACAGTTTTAAGAGATTGTCTCTGTACCGGTATCTTATTTCTCAACTGCTGGCTCCACATACCTGAATGACATCGTGGACAGATGTACTGTCAGTTACATCATCTAGGTCACCATCAGGTACTCTCTGAAATTAATTTTAAAGACACCTATATAGTTCTAGATACAGTTTGAAAATGTAACTTCATTCTACGAATGAAATGCGTTGAACTTTTCATCAAAAGATTGTCCCTGAATCTCATTTCTCAATCATCATAATGTGACTGGTACTCTCTGAAATTAATTTTAAAGACACCTTGTATAGTTCTAGAAACAGTTTTAAGAGATTGTCTCTGTACCGGTATCTTATTTCTCAACTGCTGGCTCCACATACCTGAATGACATCGTGGACAGATGTACTGTCAGTTACATCATCTAGGTCACCATCAGGTACTCTCTGAAATTAATTTTAAAGACACCTATATAGTTCTAGATACAGTTTGAAAATGTAACTTCATTCTACGAATGAAATGCGTTGAACTTTTCATCAAAAGATTGTCCCTGAATCTCATTTCTCAATCATCATAATGTGACTGGTACTCTCTGAAATTAATTTTAAAGACACCTTGTATAGTTCTAGAAACAGTTTTAAGAGATTGTCTCTGTACCGGTATCTTATTTCTCAACTGCTGGCTCCACATACCTGAATGACATCGTGGACAGATGTACTGTCAGTTACATCATCTAGGTCACCATCAGGTACTCTCTGAAATTAATTTTAAAGACACCTATATAGTTCTAGATACAGTTTGAAAATGTAACTTCATTCTACGAATGAAATGCGTTGAACTTTTCATCAAAAGATTGTCCCTGAATCTCATTTCTCAATCATCATAATGTGACTGGTACTCTCTGAAATTAATTTTAAAGACACCTTGTATAGTTCTAGAAACAGTTTTAAGAGATTGTCTCTGTACCGGTATCTTATTTCTCAACTGCTGGCTCCACATACCTGAATGACATCGTGGACAGATGTACTGTCAGTTACATCATCTAGGTCACCATCAGGTACTCTCTGAAATTAATTTTAAAGACACCTATATAGTTCTAGATACAGTTTGAAAATGTAACTTCATTCTACGAATGAAATGCGTTGAACTTTTCATCAAAAGATTGTCCCTGAATCTCATTTCTCAATCATCATAATGTGACTGGTACTCTCTGAAATTAATTTTAAAGACACCTTGTATAGTTCTAGAAACAGTTTTAAGAGATTGTCTCTGTACCGGTATCTTATTTCTCAACTGCTGGCTCCACATACCTGAATGACATCGTGGACAGATGTACTGTCAGTTACATCATCTAGGTCACCATCAGGTACTCTCTGAAATTAATTTTAAAGACACCTATATAGTTCTAGATACAGTTTGAAAATGTAACTTCATTCTACGAATGAAATGCGTTGAACTTTTCATCAAAAGATTGTCCCTGAATCTCATTTCTCAATCATCATAATGTGACTGGTACTCTCTGAAATTAATTTTAAAGACACCTTGTATAGTTCTAGAAACAGTTTTAAGAGATTGTCTCTGTACCGGTATCTTATTTCTCAACTGCTGGCTCCACATACCTGAATGACATCGTGGACAGATGTACTGTCAGTTACATCATCTAGGTCACCATCAGGTACTCTCTGAAATTAATTTTAAAGACACCTATATAGTTCTAGATACAGTTTGAAAATGTAACTTCATTCTACGAATGAAATGCGTTGAACTTTTCATCAAAAGATTGTCCCTGAATCTCATTTCTCAATCATCATAATGTGACTGGTACTCTCTGAAATTAATTTTAAAGACACCTTGTATAGTTCTAGAAACAGTTTTAAGAGATTGTCTCTGTACCGGTATCTTATTTCTCAACTGCTGGCTCCACATACCTGAATGACATCGTGGACAGATGTACTGTCAGTTACATCATCTAGGTCACCATCAGGTACTCTCTGAAATTAATTTTAAAGACACCTATATAGTTCTAGATACAGTTTGAAAATGTAACTTCATTCTACGAATGAAATGCGTTGAACTTTTCATCAAAAGATTGTCCCTGAATCTCATTTCTCAATCATCATAATGTGACTGGTACTCTCTGAAATTAATTTTAAAGACACCTTGTATAGTTCTAGAAACAGTTTTAAGAGATTGTCTCTGTACCGGTATCTTATTTCTCAACTGCTGGCTCCACATACCTGAATGACATCGTGGACAGATGTACTGTCAGTTACATCATCTAGGTCACCATCAGGTACTCTCTGAAATTAATTTTAAAGACACCTATATAGTTCTAGATACAGTTTGAAAATGTAACTTCATTCTACGAATGAAATGCGTTGAACTTTTCATCAAAAGATTGTCCCTGAATCTCATTTCTCAATCATCATAATGTGACTGGTACTCTCTGAAATTAATTTTAAAGACACCTTGTATAGTTCTAGAAACAGTTTTAAGAGATTGTCTCTGTACCGGTATCTTATTTCTCAACTGCTGGCTCCACATACCTGAATGACATCGTGGACAGATGTACTGTCAGTTACATCATCTAGGTCACCATCAGGTACTCTCTGAAATTAATTTTAAAGACACCTATATAGTTCTAGATACAGTTTGAAAATGTAACTTCATTCTACGAATGAAATGCGTTGAACTTTTCATCAAAAGATTGTCCCTGAATCTCATTTCTCAATCATCATAATGTGACTGGTACTCTCTGAAATTAATTTTAAAGACACCTTGTATAGTTCTAGAAACAGTTTTAAGAGATTGTCTCTGTACCGGTATCTTATTTCTCAACTGCTGGCTCCACATACCTGAATGACATCGTGGACAGATGTACTGTCAGTTACATCATCTAGGTCACCATCAGGTACTCTCTGAAATTAATTTTAAAGACACCTATATAGTTCTAGATACAGTTTGAAAATGTAACTTCATTCTACGAATGAAATGCGTTGAACTTTTCATCAAAAGATTGTCCCTGAATCTCATTTCTCAATCATCATAATGTGACTGGTACTCTCTGAAATTAATTTTAAAGACACCTTGTATAGTTCTAGAAACAGTTTTAAGAGATTGTCTCTGTACCGGTATCTTATTTCTCAACTGCTGGCTCCACATACCTGAATGACATCGTGGACAGATGTACTGTCAGTTACATCATCTAGGTCACCATCAGGTACTCTCTGAAATTAATTTTAAAGACACCTATATAGTTCTAGATACAGTTTGAAAATGTAACTTCATTCTACGAATGAAATGCGTTGAACTTTTCATCAAAAGATTGTCCCTGAATCTCATTTCTCAATCATCATAATGTGACTGGTACTCTCTGAAATTAATTTTAAAGACACCTTGTATAGTTCTAGAAACAGTTTTAAGAGATTGTCTCTGTACCGGTATCTTATTTCTCAACTGCTGGCTCCACATACCTGAATGACATCGTGGACAGATGTACTGTCAGTTACATCATCTAGGTCACCATCAGGTACTCTCTGAAATTAATTTTAAAGACACCTATATAGTTCTAGATACAGTTTGAAAATGTAACTTCATTCTACGAATGAAATGCGTTGAACTTTTCATCAAAAGATTGTCCCTGAATCTCATTTCTCAATCATCATAATGTGACTGGTACTCTCTGAAATTAATTTTAAAGACACCTTGTATAGTTCTAGAAACAGTTTTAAGAGATTGTCTCTGTACCGGTATCTTATTTCTCAACTGCTGGCTCCACATACCTGAATGACATCGTGGACAGATGTACTGTCAGTTACATCATCTAGGTCACCATCAGGTACTCTCTGAAATTAATTTTAAAGACACCTATATAGTTCTAGATACAGTTTGAAAATGTAACTTCATTCTACGAATGAAATGCGTTGAACTTTTCATCAAAAGATTGTCCCTGAATCTCATTTCTCAATCATCATAATGTGACTGGTACTCTCTGAAATTAATTTTAAAGACACCTTGTATAGTTCTAGAAACAGTTTTAAGAGATTGTCTCTGTACCGGTATCTTATTTCTCAACTGCTGGCTCCACATACCTGAATGACATCGTGGACAGATGTACTGTCAGTTACATCATCTAGGTCACCATCAGGTACTCTCTGAAATTAATTTTAAAGACACCTATATAGTTCTAGATACAGTTTGAAAATGTAACTTCATTCTACGAATGAAATGCGTTGAACTTTTCATCAAAAGATTGTCCCTGAATCTCATTTCTCAATCATCATAATGTGACTGGTACTCTCTGAAATTAATTTTAAAGACACCTTGTATAGTTCTAGAAACAGTTTTAAGAGATTGTCTCTGTACCGGTATCTTATTTCTCAACTGCTGGCTCCACATACCTGAATGACATCGTGGACAGATGTACTGTCAGTTACATCATCTAGGTCACCATCAGGTACTCTCTGAAATTAATTTTAAAGACACCTATATAGTTCTAGATACAGTTTGAAAATGTAACTTCATTCTACGAATGAAATGCGTTGAACTTTTCATCAAAAGATTGTCCCTGAATCTCATTTCTCAATCATCATAATGTGACTGGTACTCTCTGAAATTAATTTTAAAGACACCTTGTATAGTTCTAGAAACAGTTTTAAGAGATTGTCTCTGTACCGGTATCTTATTTCTCAACTGCTGGCTCCACATACCTGAATGACATCGTGGACAGATGTACTGTCAGTTACATCATCTAGGTCACCATCAGGTACTCTCTGAAATTAATTTTAAAGACACCTATATAGTTCTAGATACAGTTTGAAAATGTAACTTCATTCTACGAATGAAATGCGTTGAACTTTTCATCAAAAGATTGTCCCTGAATCTCATTTCTCAATCATCATAATGTGACTGGTACTCTCTGAAATTAATTTTAAAGACACCTTGTATAGTTCTAGAAACAGTTTTAAGAGATTGTCTCTGTACCGGTATCTTATTTCTCAACTGCTGGCTCCACATACCTGAATGACATCGTGGACAGATGTACTGTCAGTTACATCATCTAGGTCACCATCAGGTACTCTCTGAAATTAATTTTAAAGACACCTATATAGTTCTAGATACAGTTTGAAAATGTAACTTCATTCTACGAATGAAATGCGTTGAACTTTTCATCAAAAGATTGTCCCTGAATCTCATTTCTCAATCATCATAATGTGACTGGTACTCTCTGAAATTAATTTTAAAGACACCTTGTATAGTTCTAGAAACAGTTTTAAGAGATTGTCTCTGTACCGGTATCTTATTTCTCAACTGCTGGCTCCACATACCTGAATGACATCGTGGACAGATGTACTGTCAGTTACATCATCTAGGTCACCATCAGGTACTCTCTGAAATTAATTTTAAAGACACCTATATAGTTCTAGATACAGTTTGAAAATGTAACTTCATTCTACGAATGAAATGCGTTGAACTTTTCATCAAAAGATTGTCCCTGAATCTCATTTCTCAATCATCATAATGTGACTGGTACTCTCTGAAATTAATTTTAAAGACACCTTGTATAGTTCTAGAAACAGTTTTAAGAGATTGTCTCTGTACCGGTATCTTATTTCTCAACTGCTGGCTCCACATACCTGAATGACATCGTGGACAGATGTACTGTCAGTTACATCATCTAGGTCACCATCAGGTACTCTCTGAAATTAATTTTAAAGACACCTATATAGTTCTAGATACAGTTTGAAAATGTAACTTCATTCTACGAATGAAATGCGTTGAACTTTTCATCAAAAGATTGTCCCTGAATCTCATTTCTCAATCATCATAATGTGACTGGTACTCTCTGAAATTAATTTTAAAGACACCTTGTATAGTTCTAGAAACAGTTTTAAGAGATTGTCTCTGTACCGGTATCTTATTTCTCAACTGCTGGCTCCACATACCTGAATGACATCGTGGACAGATGTACTGTCAGTTACATCATCTAGGTCACCATCAGGTACTCTCTGAAATTAATTTTAAAGACACCTATATAGTTCTAGATACAGTTTGAAAATGTAACTTCATTCTACGAATGAAATGCGTTGAACTTTTCATCAAAAGATTGTCCCTGAATCTCATTTCTCAATCATCATAATGTGACTGGTACTCTCTGAAATTAATTTTAAAGACACCTTGTATAGTTCTAGAAACAGTTTTAAGAGATTGTCTCTGTACCGGTATCTTATTTCTCAACTGCTGGCTCCACATACCTGAATGACATCGTGGACAGATGTACTGTCAGTTACATCATCTAGGTCACCATCAGGTACTCTCTGAAATTAATTTTAAAGACACCTATATAGTTCTAGATACAGTTTGAAAATGTAACTTCATTCTACGAATGAAATGCGTTGAACTTTTCATCAAAAGATTGTCCCTGAATCTCATTTCTCAATCATCATAATGTGACTGGTACTCTCTGAAATTAATTTTAAAGACACCTTGTATAGTTCTAGAAACAGTTTTAAGAGATTGTCTCTGTACCGGTATCTTATTTCTCAACTGCTGGCTCCACATACCTGAATGACATCGTGGACAGATGTACTGTCAGTTACATCATCTAGGTCACCATCAGGTACTCTCTGAAATTAATTTTAAAGACACCTATATAGTTCTAGATACAGTTTGAAAATGTAACTTCATTCTACGAATGAAATGCGTTGAACTTTTCATCAAAAGATTGTCCCTGAATCTCATTTCTCAATCATCATAATGTGACTGGTACTCTCTGAAATTAATTTTAAAGACACCTTGTATAGTTCTAGAAACAGTTTTAAGAGATTGTCTCTGTACCGGTATCTTATTTCTCAACTGCTGGCTCCACATACCTGAATGACATCGTGGACAGATGTACTGTCAGTTACATCATCTAGGTCACCATCAGGTACTCTCTGAAATTAATTTTAAAGACACCTATATAGTTCTAGATACAGTTTGAAAATGTAACTTCATTCTACGAATGAAATGCGTTGAACTTTTCATCAAAAGATTGTCCCTGAATCTCATTTCTCAATCATCATAATGTGACTGGTACTCTCTGAAATTAATTTTAAAGACACCTTGTATAGTTCTAGAAACAGTTTTAAGAGATTGTCTCTGTACCGGTATCTTATTTCTCAACTGCTGGCTCCACATACCTGAATGACATCGTGGACAGATGTACTGTCAGTTACATCATCTAGGTCACCATCAGGTACTCTCTGAAATTAATTTTAAAGACACCTATATAGTTCTAGATACAGTTTGAAAATGTAACTTCATTCTACGAATGAAATGCGTTGAACTTTTCATCAAAAGATTGTCCCTGAATCTCATTTCTCAATCATCATAATGTGACTGGTACTCTCTGAAATTAATTTTAAAGACACCTTGTATAGTTCTAGAAACAGTTTTAAGAGATTGTCTCTGTACCGGTATCTTATTTCTCAACTGCTGGCTCCACATACCTGAATGACATCGTGGACAGATGTACTGTCAGTTACATCATCTAGGTCACCATCAGGTACTCTCTGAAATTAATTTTAAAGACACCTATATAGTTCTAGATACAGTTTGAAAATGTAACTTCATTCTACGAATGAAATGCGTTGAACTTTTCATCAAAAGATTGTCCCTGAATCTCATTTCTCAATCATCATAATGTGACTGGTACTCTCTGAAATTAATTTTAAAGACACCTTGTATAGTTCTAGAAACAGTTTTAAGAGATTGTCTCTGTACCGGTATCTTATTTCTCAACTGCTGGCTCCACATACCTGAATGACATCGTGGACAGATGTACTGTCAGTTACATCATCTAGGTCACCANCACGGGGTATCATGGCTATTGAGAGTGTCGGGGGTGGGGTGGGGTGGGGGTGGGACGGTAACGTTAAGTGGCAGGGGATAATGCTGGTTTGCCGCTGTCGTGTCCACACTGTCTAGTGAGACCGAGTGCTGCCACCTGGGTTGGTAGGTAGGAACTTGGCTTCAGCATGGGGATGCGCCACATGTAAACAAGTCATACTTTGCTGTGAATAAAAGCCGTTCTTATCGTTCCACAAGACCATGTCCTCGTCAATCGACAGATGTAACAGCCGCTAGCCAATCAACAGCAGCACTTCCTTCGCATATTATATGTGCCACGTTACATATGTTACATATGTTACATGTAGGCATATTTATCTATGTTCCGTTCCGTTCCGTTCCGTTCCGTTCCGCAAAGTACAGATTTCCATATGTAATCTGTAGTTTGCGGAACGGAACGGAACAACCTACTCAAGCTTTCACTGGTTTGTATATACATGTAGGTCCCTTCGATAATGTCATGTCTGCTTGCAAAAGACTTCCCAACCGCAGTCTACTCGTGGCTTGGGACCCAAATTGCCATCCACCAGGAGGAGGGATAGGCCTACACCGCCGTGCAGAAGCCTGGGGGTCACATAAATTTAGATTATACCTTGGAGGAATTGCTTTCACCGTTTAAATAATGGAATGTAGGCCTAGGTTTGGCCTCTGCGGGCTCCAGGGCAACATTCACTAACCCTTGGAACACCACTAAATGACAAGGGCCTGTGGTGGTAGCACAAATTTTGGCGGCAGATTTTCATAGCTGTGAATGAGGGGGTAATGCTGGTTTCCAACACTTCCTTTGTCTATGTACAAATAACTCGTCCAGAAATTGACAATACATCAGTCAAGACATGCTAGTACATAAAAGGTATAAAGTCCATTATACAATAAAGAGCTCCAAAAGTATCTTGTGGGCATACCACGTACAAATTCTGCCTTGTTCCGTTCCGTTCCGTTCCGTTCCGCAAAGTACAGATTTCCATATGTAATCTGTAGTTTGCGGAACGGAACGGAACAGCCTCCTCAAGCTTTCACTGGTTTGTATATGTAGGTCCCTTCGATAATGTCATGTCTGTTTGCAAAAGTCTTCCCAACCGCACCCTACTCGTGGCTTGGGACCCAATTGCCATCCACCAGGAGGGACAGGCCTACATCGCCTTGCAGAAGCCTGGCGTCACATAGATGTAAATTTAGATATACCGGTACCTTGGAGGAATTGCTTTCGCGGCCTAGGTTTGGCCTCTGCGGGCTGCAGGCAACATTCACTAACCCTTGGAACACTAAATGACAGGGGCCTGTGGTAGCACAAATTTTGGCGGCAGGGTTCCAACACTTTCTTTGTCTATGTACAAATAACTCGCCCAGAAGTTGACAATACATCAGTAAAGACATGCTAGTACATAAAAGGTATAACGTCCATTATATAATAAGGAGCTCCAAAAGTATCTTGTGGGCATACCATGTACAAATTCTGCCTTGTTCCGTTCCGTTCCGTTCCGTTCCGCAAAGTACAGATTTCCATATGTAATCTGTAGTTTGCGGAACGGAACGGAACAACCTCGTCCCGAGTGCCAAGATTCCTTTGTTCCGTTCCGTTTCGTTCCGTTCCGTTCCGCAAAGTACAAATAGCCGACAGCATACAGGTTTAGTTTTAGTTTCACCACGAAAAGACATTGCGAGACGGAGACAATTACAATTACAATTACAATTACAAATATGTTTATTGAATCCGTATGATAACTGGTACATCATATTGGAAGAAACACAATAAACAGGACAGTGCTGTGTAGATAGAGGAAAGAAAAAAGAAGGAGTCAAGAGTTACTGGATCTGTCTGTGGTATAGTACCAGTAGCTCTAGAGTGCTAGGAGAGTACATGTAGTGTGCATATAATATATACAAGAGAATATGCAATTTTGGAAAGTGATATACATTGTACATGTAATGCAGTTATAATACAGTGATTAAAGAACGTACACAAGATATACAGGGACAAGACAAGATAGCTACAGAAATAATTACATTATGAGTAGAAAAGGATATAGGTTTTAAACTAAATTTGAGTAGTATCTCCGCGCGTTTTGAAACAAAGAGCAACAAATCTGATAATGAGTCGTGATACTTCACAGTCACCGTTATTATAATTGAAAAGGAATATTAATTTTTCATCCTGTGAAAGTGAGTTAAAATCAGTGAATGAATTTAAATCGGCGAGAAGTTCTGATCTGGCTTCATTATAGAGGGGGCAAGAGAGGAGAAAGTGTTTTTCATCCTCTACTTCGTTTAAATTGCAGTATTTACAAAATCTGGAGTCGGCTGGGATGACTGGGTGGCAGTGTCTTCCTGTTTCAATTCTGAGGTCATGTGCACTTGTTCTCAGTTTGGTGAAGTAATTTCTGCGATTTAGATCAGGGGTGCAAAGAAGGTAGTTCTCAAGTTTGAAATCAGATTTAAATAATTTATAAGTGCGCATTTTGGATGATTGATTACCAATACCAGCTGGACTTGATCCAATAGTGTATTTCCAGTTGGATATAAAACGATTGCGGGCAGCATTTTTAAGAATTTTAGTAGTTCTCTGAGGGTATAAAGACCCTTGGTTAATCCAAATTCCATTAAGATTAAAGGTATTCCATAAGTTTTTAATGTGGAAAGACCAACCCAACTGTTTGGGTATGAGGGAAAGAGTTTCAGTGTAGGCTGATTTGGCAATAGATGAGGCAGGGTTTAAAGACATCCAGAATTTAGAAGCCTGGGTCAAGGCTTGAATGAGAATGGGGTACATGCCTAATTCACCTCGGACAGCAGCATTGGTAGTCTTCTTCGATAAACTTAAGAGATACTTTGAAAAATTTAGGACAGTAGGTTTAAAGCGACTAGGAAAATTTTTTCAAGCTTCGGTTATTAAAAAATGCTAGTCTTTCATGATAAATTCCCACCGTCAATTCACTTTTTCAATTAAGTGTTAATTACTGGCACCCAGACAAAGCAGTCATCACCACACCACGGA
>NMRB01001184.1:51374-107436 GCA_002633025.1 Notospermus geniculatus
AAAACAGCACTGACGTCATTGGTGACGACCGAGATTGCCTCATTTAAAAATACTAGGGCAATAGGAGCTGTCAGCGAGTTGACCACTAGGTGTCACTAGGGCCCAATTCAATGCATCTAGCGGACCCAGTCATTATCGATCGAGCAGCGATCATAATAGATTTCCTGTACATTTGGTCCGCTAAGACTGTGCTGCCATCTGTTAGCAATTTGCGCGGCTGACTGCTCCTATTCTCGAGGCGCTGTTGTGCTGGCCTCGCTAGATGGATACTTCGCAAATCACCCATAATTGTTGCAAACAGATTGTCCTTCTGTATTCGGGTTCGACTCCCGGGTCGTGTACCTTAAGCCCATCGGCGCCATCCAGTACTTTTTTTACTTTTTTCTGACTAAAGCAGATCGTATCTTGCTTTGTTACATCCAACATCAGTTGTGTCTGTATCCAAATGGGCAAAATATGTTTTTTTCTTCTTTTTTGCTCTGTATTCGCCAATGTGTAGCATTGTACAGTGATTTTTTAATAGGGGCCTTTTGAGTCGTGGCCATGATGAGCTTCAGCTTAAGTTGACTCATTATTTGCTCTTGAGACAATGAGTGATATGAATAAAAGCTAGCAAATGCTTTTACTTCAGATTTCTACAACATAGCGTAATGCATTTGTACTGCAAAATTCAAGTAAAAGCATTTACTAGTCTTTATTCATCCGACCCAAAATTTTGAACGATTTTGTTCTGGAATGTACGAGGAACCCTAGAGTCCCGAGGAACCAAGCTGCGGAGGGCCACAGGCGCTAGATACACCAGACAGCCTCGTGCAGGAGAAACCCGATTGAATGATACAGATACTTTCTACTGAATCGCAGTCTTCCCATTTTTGACTGGTTATGTGACTGCCGCTTTTAAAAGAGTGATTATCATAACGAATGTACGGTATTAACAACCACCACCGCCTGGCTCAAGAAATCTTATCACTGATTGGTTTCCTAATTTGGCGCCAATTCTAACATACACTCGTGAAGCCTATTGGTCGTCCTCGTCGAATCGCGTGAACGAAGCAGTTTCGGAGCGTGGGGAGAGCATGAGCAGTTCGAAAATGCGGGCAGTTTAAAGGGCGGAAGAATGTGGTTTACCTTCCACGGATCATCCGAACCACCTCGCGTCTAAACTGTGTACCACTTACAAAATAGAGTATGAAATTAACACTGTGGTTGGCGATGCTGAGTATATTGCCTATGTTCTCAGCCAACCCGAATACTGCATAGCGATGAGGGGTTGAAATATTTACGCCTAATTCTTGCTGCACCATCAGCAGAATTATGACTGGGAAGGTAAGTAATAGAAATGTTATGCTCACCGTTGTAAGCATAGTTGTCATGTTAGCCAGCTGTGTTGACTGGCCTTGCCCTCGTGGGGCCTGAACACTCTGAAGATCCGCGCGTTTCTTCTTGTTTTTAACAACTTTGTTGAGAATTGAAAAGTTACCCAACACTATGATGGTAAAAGGGATGATGCAGTAGACTAGGAGATCAATCCAAAGCCATACGGTCATGTATAGATCACGATCGACTCCTACGGTGATGTAACAATCACTGTACTCATCTATATCCACTATGAAAAGAAGGTTCGAATCAAGAAGGAACAGAAAGCTAAAGGAACCGAAGAGGACTACACAGGTCCATTTCCGTGTGCATATGACCTTTGCCCTTAGCGGGTAGTTTACAGAAACAAACCTCTCTAGGGTCAAAAACATCACGTTCCAACTGGCGAAGTGACTGAAGAGATAAGTACTGAGCATATGCAACTTACAGGAAAACGAGGATAGAACCCGAAGGTCGATATCAGTAATGTGTAAAAGCCACATTCTTATGTACGTCAACAAGACCCCAGTATCTGCTAGAGCGAGAGAGATGAGGAGAATTCGAGTGGATGAATTTCCCACGTTTCGTCGGAGCAGTACTAGTATGATAAAACTGTTCAGAAATGTTCCACAGAGGATAAGAATCGGTGGGACTATCACGCTGATCAATTGGCTAAGTCGCCATTCAAGATATATGTCGAGATTGACTTCCGTCGTTTGAGACGTTGTCCATCCTGCTGTTTGGAATCCGATGTGTGTCAGAGCCATGGCTGTAGTTATAAACTCGTCGGTATACGGGAAAGCTGCCAGGGAAACAGAGGGTGCCTCCCAGTCTCCCCTAGATTACGATGAGGTTTCAACGGCTGAAATATGCAAATGCATTTGACGTCGTGATGCACCGTGTGATGCACTGATCACCCATCCAACTTGGCCGTGTTCAACGTTGCTTTAACGTACAGCACGGAGCCCAACGCGCCAATCACATAGGCCATAAGGAAATCCTCTATGACTGGCGGGCAAGGCCGTGCTATATAACTGGGGGTACAATGGATAGCGAAATGTTATACATGCAGTCAGCTAGTTAAAATAAGGCAAGATATCTTCGCAACAGGAGATCTTTCTTGTTGACTACAGGTTAACTAAACCATACCAATTTTGGATGGTAAAAGTATTGTTAACCAGTAATTAACCTTGGCCCGGTTTCATGACAGACTGGGGTTAAAGGAGCACGGTATTGGATCTCTAATGCGTTATTTGACTGCCGACGTAGAGGGAGCCACATAGCGGCAGCAACACGAAATACAAAAATACATTACAAAATGTACGTAGTAAATCGGGTCAATTTGCCGTTAACGTATAGTTAGTCCCTGGGTTGGAGAGTGGCGCGGCGACGCCGGCTGTCGAGAAAAAGTGGCAATTGTGGTCCTTAAAGTGTAAAGTTAAAATGTACTACGCTCTCTCTTTGAATATAGCGCTTTGCCTGCAGTTTTTTCAATGTATGCTTAAAACTAGGTCTTGAATCTTTGAAATACATGTACGTATCATCAAAAATAGATAAACTCGCTTATCTATTTTTGGTATCAGGCAAGCATTTTTGGGACCTTCACGAGGCTATGAGACCTCTACCTGCATTCTCCAAACACTTTGAAAATACACACACAGAGGAGCTTTAAATCATCTACCGTACCTCCCATGCCAAGGCGTTCCTTTCTCAGATCACAAGGTAAATCTTGACATGAAAAGAAGGGTCACGACTGTGCTACGAGATTTACTCCCACGGGATTGTTGAACCTCTAAAAAGACATCCTGAGTTGGTAACATTCCTGGATACGGTACAATGCACTACAGCCCGCCAGTGACACTGGAGATGTGAAGTAACCTGCGATATCAATCTGGCCCACCTTCGGTATTGAGTCCACGTTTTAGATGGCTCCACCTCGTGGAGCCCACGGACGGGTGGCGTAACCTAGACGCGATTATGCGGAGAATCCTCGCGAAGATGGGTGTGACATCAGCAGAGTTATCACAACAGTGAAGGCCAACCTTTAGGGTTCGGAGATAACATTGGTGAAACCTACTAAGTTCACTTACGAAAACTATCGTACTGTTAGTTACTCCTCACAGACGCTGACATCGTCAACTCCAGGTTTGGAAGTCATGTTGGGTACCGCCCGTTTATGATCAGGCAATCATGCTCGACAAGCCAGTAATTATATATGGATAATGGTACCCCCTCAAGGCTTTGATATCTAACCAAACCCTAACCCCTCAAGGCTTTGATATGAAGGACGGTATAGAATTTGCTAAAAAAGTCTGAGGCCGTTGGCTATTAGCGAACAAACTGGTGGTGAAATTACACATAATTACCGGTACGTTCCACAGAGCAGTTGATTCACACGTTTTTTATTGGTCCGCTAATACAGCCGACCCCGACCATGAACCTTTCAAGGGCAGACCACATCCTAACCTACCCCCATCCAACCCTCATCGCAACCTCCTTTACGCAGACATTGTGTACCCCATAAAAACCCCTTCAAAAATCCTCTATGAATACATGTCTGAGCGTTTATCATCTACCACTAAACAGAGACAGCTAAATTCATAGCCCAGTGCCATGAGCCCTAATCCGTCATGATTCGGGTGCTTCATCTGTCGCAGTTTTTGATGCACCCCGTGCACAGCTCTAGTCGCCTGTTAGACGACTGAGGCATGAATATTTAACCCCGGGCTGGATATTTTAACAAAAATTAGGTTAATGAACTGAACAGCCTAGACTCCGGTTATTTTCTCTCCGTTACCGTGCTGGCTCAGCTAGATGGTTACTTCGCATTCAGTCGATTACCTCTATTTGAGAATATCATTCTGTAGGGGGTTCGATACCCGTGCAAATGGATAGGCGGCCCCCAAGGACCATCGGCGCCACCCAGCACTTTTTTTCTCATCACAAATCTCGTATTTCTACCCCGGATTTCTACGTTCGAGACATGATGCTTTAAATATGCCCCGATACCTGGGTAATATAGGCCCAGGGCTGTTAAAACTGCCAAATGCATGACTTGTGTGTATTTTTATATCAAGCTGTCCCAAAAATTTGGAGCGAGAGGGAGTACCATATTTTTTCCGAGCACCAGCAGCTGAAACGACCCCTGGGCATTGACCCAATGTCACCCAGGGTTTTCTGAGATGAATATCACTTCACACTTTTCCTATTTGACTGGTGATATGTGGATGCCGCTTTAAATCATGTCCTACATGTGGACGATGTTGTGAACGTGAATACCAGTCTTAGGACGGTCCATACTACCAAATCCATTCAGGTTACATAATCTAAGTTTCAAAGATAAGCCACAGCCCCTGGGCAATCGCTTCGGATCGACACCCACCGGTTTTAGATCTACCCAATTCTTCCCCACATTCTGCTAGTTGCGGGGGGCTGACTCGGTGGCGCTAATTCGGTGACGGTGGCAGTGGGTCAACTGAGTGACCTGCTTTACGTGTACCTTTTAATTAACCAAACTTACATGTCTTGTACTTCAAGCGAAGTCGATATGTGCGTTCAACGAGTCGCGTAGGCCTACCTTCACAACAAAGGCTATCGTTTTGATTGGTTACAATGTGACTGCCGCTTTAATAATGATTTCGGAGCATTATACATAAGAATTATGTATAAGAATCTTTGCCTCTACACCGTACGTACTGTACATCGTGTTTTCTCGGCTTTGTTTCTAAGAGGTCAATCGACCTTTGTCACGGCTGTTTCAAGTGTTGCCCCATGGTTTACTAGTGTATCGGTTCGTGCTCCTCCACTACTGTAGACCTGGCATGTTGGCCATGCTAGGGTGGTTCCTTCTCACCAATGGTTAAGGTTACTGACCTTTACGTAAGACCCTAGTAGCTATAAAACGAAGATGCCACTATGAAACGAAGACCTTAGTGACTATAAAACGAAGACCTTAGTTACTATAAAACGAAGAGCCAACTATAAAACGAAGACCCTAGAGACTATAAAACGAAGACCCAGCTAAGACGCCAAGCGAGACCCAGCAAAGACCCAACTTTAAAACGGACCCTATAGTGACTATAAAAACGAAGACCCAACTATAAAACGAAGACTAGTACTGTAAACCGAAAGTTATTTGTGTGCGACTACATGTACATGTATGTACCACTTTATCGACCTCAAAGCATCAACCGTTACGTATGGACTATTGTGATATTTGTTGATAAACCATTGTTCGATCGATTTATGGTCGTCACGTGGTTCAGGTGAGACCAGATGGATATAATATCTGCACATTTTCATCGACTCGCGTGCTGGCCTCGCTGGGTGGTTACTTCGTTCGTATGGATTCTCCAGACTTCCGTGGGTTCGAACCCGCTAGGACCATCCGCGCTATCCAGCACTTTTTATCTCACTTAAAAACTAGTTTAAATGCTTTTTCCTGTAGAGAACATGAGGTCACGTAAATATTAAACCTGGAGGTAAGCGATAAATGGCCCTAGGCCTGTTCGCTCAAGAAGTGAGTGAGGTCCACCTTAGTGTTAGTGTTACATCAGTTACACTAACCCCAAGATAACACCTGACTTCACCACACTATATTCGGTGTAGGCCTACTCCGAGTTTACTCGGGGTTTACACCAATTAAACTGTGAGGATACCCAGGAATTTCACCCTGGTGTCTCACCGGTGTAGGCCTACTCACTCAGTCACTGGTGTGAATTAATCTCAACCATGCAGAAACTTCTCTACAAGTGCATTATCACGCCAGTGTCGGCGTTACAGTAGCACCTGGTCACTTACACTGCTATGAACACTTTTTGGTGTTCAGCTCAGCGTGTTTGCTCAGCGGTAAAGTGTTCAAAACCAACAAGAAACCATTTACAAATGGAGAGGTTTTAACAACCAAGTTGAAATTAACACCACTGTCACAGCAAGTGTTATAGTGTTAGGCCTACACATCGCTCACTAACTCTGGTGTTAACGCCAACANAATTGAAGCTTTTTTTCTGGTAGACAACATGAAATCACGTAGGCCTCGATATTGAATCGGGAGCTGAGGAGCTCTGTCGACAATAACAGGCGCTTTTACACCAGGAGGAGACAGGTGTGACAGGAAAGAATGTCTCTACGAAAAACAGTCCTAGGAACAATAGTTCGTATTGTTACATTCCTAATCTCTGGCGATTGGTTTCTATAGCCATACACCTTTAAATCTGTCTTTCAAAAATAGAAGCGGACATTGTTTACAGGGAACATTCTTTACTGTTACATCGGATTATCTGGAGAAAGTCGCAAACACGAACCGACGGCAAGGTTAGCTCTCGTCAGCGTATGACTTTAACTCTTGTTCAAAAACGAAAGACAGCATTGGAAAATAAACTGCTTTCAAGAGGCCTTGCCAGTGAACCAAGGTTAGTTACGGATTGACCCAAGGCTGTTTTAAAACGTTCGCTTACGGTGATTGAATATTCAAATAATGTAATGTGTAGTGTTTTTTTTCTTCACGGACTTACCTTCCTTGCAGGTCTTCTTGAAAATAACTTTATCCCCAATGTCAAGCCCGCTTTGTTATCTGGGGCTGTGTCTACCGGTAGGTCTTGCTGTATTCTTCAAGGCGTCTTCCCCTACGAGGCCTCGTGGTGATATGATGAATACATTTTAGCTTTAGAATCGCACGAAGATTGACCGTATTTCACCACCAAAAAGACATTCATTCATGTATTCTTGAATGCCACGAGACGTGGTATAAAGTTCCTGAAAATATAGTAGGACATCGTCGGTCAGAATAATCACTGACGTAAGTTGTAAAAGAAGAATGAAGAAGACGAGTTGACGCCTAATTGATGTCATCGATTGGCCGATCAGTATCGACTTTTTCTGCTTGCTCGGGTCCCCCACCGGAAGTGCCGGGCGCAACAACAACAACAACCAATCTGGATGATGCCAGATTGGACCACCTTCTGGCCCGCATTGCTAAAGCCAGCACCACACCAGGCGATATCGCAAGCGATCTGATCGCCACCGAGCAAAATCGGCTGTTGGCGCCATGCGGCATGTATGCAGTGGACTGCGATGCGCGGAATCTTCGCGCCAGCGATGCTTGTCCTTATCAAACAAAACCGATGCCTAGTCGAGTCTGCGGTGGCTGATTAAATCGCTTGCGATACCGCCTGGTGTGCTGCTGGCTTTGGAGATCAGAGTCGAAACACCACTTGATCAAGTCTGATGAGCACAGATGTGGTTGATAAAATTTAAGCAATTGTTGCTCCTGGAAAGGATCTGACAGATAACAAAACCTCTAGGCCGGAAAAGAATCACCATACTTTTAGTAAAGAATAACAAGCATAACAAGTGTCAGGACAGCTCGTTAGGCACAGGTCAGTGAGCTCAACCCGTCGTGGTAAGGAGATTCATTAAAACATTACCCACAATATCCAATAAGAATCTAGACATTATCATATATGTAGAGGCCTATATACGTAAAATCAATGTAATTTAATGGCGAACAGCGAACAAACCTCCTTTGAAGAGGATTTCGAAGCGAGTTATTTATGTTGTGTATGCCCGTCAGGAGCCCCTGGATTTGACAGAGAGCTTTTCAAGCCATTTGGAAAGGATTGGCTGGCATCTCCACACCACCAGGACGTACAGGAACAACTCAGGACTGAACTCTTCCGATTTATCGTCTATTTTACCTATCAGTTGTAAACTATCATCAACAATTTTGGAATATGGAACTTTCATGAGGACTTTTACGCCAGATTAGGTAAGGGGGTCTTTGTATTCTTTCTTGACACTTGTGGCTACCATTTGTGTCTGAACCATTAGGCCTACGTCAAGAACGTCCATTTTGCGAAAGGCACATATTGGCCAATTTACATGTATATACATGGAGTCATACACTTGTATGTGTATGTAGGCCTATATATAATTAAAAGATCGTCATTTCTAAGGCAAAAAGGCCCCTTCACCAAGGTCACTGCGATCCAAAAAAATACCGGTCTACATAAAGATTATTCATATCGTGGGAAATATGTTCCTGGCCAGTTTATGGAGGAACAGAAGTTTGTTTATGACAAAAAAGCTTCCGTAGCGCCATCCCCTCTCAAATTCAGCGTTGGATGGACGTGTCTCTGAAATGGAACCAAAGTGACTACTTCGGTATTGACAGTCTTACCATGCCGATGGACCAACTCTGGTCACCAGATCTCATGGTCTTCAACAGGTAAGCACAAAATCATGCTGGTACTTCTCCGTCAAGTGGTAACGTAAAAGTCTCTGTAGGCTGGCAACATTTTCCCAACCTCCCAGAGTAACAACACCTTGTTCAACAATGTTGGTAATTCTAGTCTGTACAGGGAAAAGATATGTTCAAATGAAGTTATGCTTTGTTGGTCAGTATCTACAGGGTCAGAAGTAGACTGGTCCCCTGCCCTCATAACGCTCCGCAAATTAAATACATGAACGAGGACAAGTCAGAACCGCGGCCATACTTGTCAGGATCCTGATGTAACGGAAATTCCGAAAATGCCGGAAATCAGCGAAGTAGCCATTTACATCATCTTGCCCAACCAAGGCTTCCTGTCACTCCTACTATCGCTCCATCCACCCTTGCCGACCACCGTAGCATTTATCGCTCGCATTTGCCGCCCATGAGCGTGGCGGCTGAAGCAGCCAAACGTTACTGAAAGCGCGGTTTATGACGAAGATAGGAACATTGTGAGGTTTGGATCGATGAAAATCTCAAAATGAAGAATAATCTAATACGTTAATGCATGTTTTATTCACAAAACATTGGATTACACGCATTTATCATTGACAGTGGTGGGGTGTGTGCAGTCCATGGAACGACCTGTCTGCGAGCAGGATGACAAACGGTGGTCGTCAAGGGTGAAGGGAGCGTAGTTCGAAGGGCGGAGTGACCGGAGGCCTTGATTAGTCAAGATGATTTACATTGGAAACTTTAGTGTATATTGACATTGTTAGCAAAGAAAATACGACACGCCAGATAGATCAAGCTAACAGATAAATCAGACTACTTGTAAGACACAAGCTTTTTTGCAGTGCTGGCAGTAGGCTTCATGAGAGCTACAATGGCCTAGCTGTCGTTGATTCCAAAGGTGGTGTTAGTTATATACCTCCAACAATCTTGAATGTTTTATGCAACTTTGATTTCACCTACTACCCCTACGATGAACAAAAATGCAAAGTAAAGATCGGAAGCTGGCATCATAGTGGCCGAAAGGTGAGGACTTCTTTGTACTTTCACAAGTTGATAAAGCCACTTCGCAGTTGCATTGTGGGATGCAATTTACTATCAACGAAACTATGTGCGTGCACATTGACGCGCATTTGCCGTGTATAGGCCTGTACGGAAGATTCTTCTGTATCTTTTAAGATAAGTCGGTGTTTGTAAGAAATACAAGCCAAATGGCAACAACGGTTCGCTGGCATGAGGGCGAGGGGCTCAGGCCTAATGTACCGTATATAGGTCTATCAGTCAGAGCCACCATCGATGGCCAGAGAAACCAGGCTTGTCTGTATCTGAGCATCCTATTTAAGATGTCCTACTTTCCCCTGTGTGGTGAGACCTGAATACCTATGCTACTGTATGTTTAGTACCGTGACCTGGTTCATCCATGAACATACGATCGACTGATCGATGTAGTGTATACAGAGCAGTCAGGAAAGGTGGCCAACGAGACTGTGGAAATGTCCAAGTATTTGAATTATCTTAGTTATCAATTAAGCATGGAAGTTGTTGCTACACATGAAAGAATGAGTTGAAGTATAGTGGCTTACCTAATGAAGGGTTAGAAAAGGTATCACAATGGGTCTAATTTCTCAAGTGATGAAAAGAATGTCCACCATTTTTACTGTGCAACACCTGGTCCCCTGCCTGTTACAGCCGCTCCGCTATAGGCCTACAGTACAATAGGACTCGAGGACAGAGGACCCGCATGAAAATGATCCTAAATAATCTCGTCATTTGGTCCAAAAATCATCCAAAAAGCACCAAACCGATTATATTATTCAAATTGCTTAGCAGGGGACACAATTTCATGCCAAATGATTGACTATTGCGTCGATAATCAGTAGATTACGTGAATGGAAAAGGAGAAAATGGAGGCGAAAAATTGACCCACTTTTAAAGTGTGATGATTTTAGTGGTGAGAATGCCTCAAGGCCAGCTCACCAATTATGTTGGGGAATTAATTCTGTACAGTTCTACTAACATGATATTCGAGATTCACAACTCAGACCTGAGCTACTTCGCTGCATGTATTCAGCATTTGAAAGTGTAACTCGGATTGTTTACAGTCAATTGGCGCATGCTTGTATTCATGATTTACTTGTATTTTCCTTGTATTCATGGTTTACTTGTATTTTCCTTGTATTCGTGGTTTAACCTGTACTTTTTCTTTTACAGATCGACCTTCAACTGGCGTCACATAAAGTTGATACAACAACTTTCGTGAACTCTATCAACAGTATGTGGGAACTAAAAACAGGACCAGGGGACGTGTATATGACGAGAAATGTCCTAAAATATGAATGTTGTCCTGAAGAATACATTGATATCACCGTAACGTTTACGATAAAAAGGCGGTCGACCTACGTGACAAGTGTGCTGGTTCTCCCTGGTGTAATCTTAGCCTTTCTTATTCCGTTTATCTTTATGTTTCCACCGGATGCTGGCGAAAAGATACATCTCGGTAAGTGCGAGAAATGAACAACAAAATCACCATACATGTAGGCGTACATTACGTAGTACACTTACAGCAGCCTAAACAGTAGGCTGATGTAAGTGTTACACATTTCAGACACAATATTTCTGACCATCAGCAGCCTATGTTGGCATCTGGGCTCAATTTGTTGCGTTGCTGATGTTATAATCCGCCATTAGCTTTACCAGTCCCGATGCCTATGTGGCCCGTCACATGCGATGTTTTGGCCGCGACCCTTTACTGTACCAGGGGTAGTTCACGAAATTGCCAATATGTTCACAAGTGGACAAAGAGTAATAGACTGACAGTTCGAGCAAGTCTCGAGTCGTACGAGACGTGAACATGAACCGATCATTCAGTTGAGTAACCTACTTTTGACGTGCAGTTTCAGTCATGTCAGTCACTGCACTTCTACTGCTATATCTTCATTATCAATTTTGTCCTTCAGGGGTTGGCCTCATCCTAGGCTTCATCCTGCTTCTAATTCTTGGTGACATGATAAGCGGGGGCGCGTTGATGGCCAGCCCACCGATGATATGTAAGTATGGGATCATATTACTGACGGTTTTAGCTCACCTGGGGTGAGCTTTTGTCGTGTCCGTCGTCGTCCGTTAGCAGGGCATGTTTCGTAACCGCTGGGGCTATTGATCTGAAACTTGGTACATATATATCCCTAGGTCAGATTACCTATGGCACCAAGTTTCGGTCCGATTTGATTGTTGGCTTGGCCACCAGGTGGCCAAAACCAAAAACACAAAAAGTGAAATAACTCCTGAACTAATGACTGGATCATCTCCAAATTTTTATCATAGGTGTATCTTATGAGGATACATATTTAACGAGTTTTTGATTCGACCTACATGTACTTTTCAAGGTCACAGAGGTCAAAGTTGAAGATTTTGCCATTTGGTGGCACGTTTCATAATTGCTGATCCTATTGACCTGAAACTTGGTACATTTAAACTCCTTTGTCAGATGATCTATGACGCCAAGTTTCAGTCCAAATTGATTCATTGCTTGGTCACCAGGTGGCCAAAACGAAAGCTCGAAGTCCAATAATTCCTAAACTAACGACTAGGTCTTCTCCAAGTTTTATCATCGATGCATCTAATGAGGATACATGACATATGTAACAGGTTTTTGATTTGACCTACTTTTCAAGGTCACGGAGGTCAAAGTTAAAAATGTTGCCATTTGGTTGGCACGTTTCGTGGTTATTTGACCTAGTATCTTCCAACTTTGTGTGATTATGTATCTACGTTCCTTCTATGTGTATAGCTGGACTTTGGCACATACATGTATTTCAAAAATTACTGCAATCAACCGAGAATGTTTTGACCTTGAAATTTTGCCCATAATCATATTACCCTGGAACTCTGGGCTTGCCCTGGAACATTTCGATTTAACATTTTTGTCATTTGTTCTTCTGGTACATTCACCCAGGTGAGCACATGGTCCATGGACCATTTCATTTGTAATTGTGCCGGATTCTGGTCGGGAGATACGGCGAACATCCCCTAAAGCCTAACAGCAGCGTTGCTCTGTAGAGTTCGTCGCGCTCTCCACAAAAAATTCTGATACGAAAATAAACGTTACAACTGTTCAACCAATGAGGTTTAGTAATGGACATTTTGCTTTGGATGATGTGGATTAATTGGTACCAGACTGATGTAAACTTTTTTTTTAATTTCTGATTTAGTCCGGTACTACTCCGCCAATATTCTCCTCGTTGGGTTGTCGATGATCATTTCAATGATTATAGTTCACTGCTGGCGCGATAGGAGGCGTGCCAGTGGACCACCGGCTCTCGTCACAACCGTGAGTACTCTACCTATATAAGGCCTACATACACATCACCAAAATTCTTTTCCATTTCATATTGTCTTATAATTCGGCCGGGATATTTTCTCCAACACGAGCCGTGATTTTAGTGATTCGCAGCCAAACCTGACGGTGGCCATGTTTGGTGAAGGTCGTCAGTGTGACCGAGTAAAGGTCAAGCTCATGACGTCATCACTAAACTTGTTGTTCCAGAGATAACGAGTTATCAAATTGTTATCTTTCCAGATCTTTGTCGACCTGTTGGGATGCCTCCTGTGCGTGAACAGGGGGAACTACGTCCGGAAACCAACTCAAGTTACCGTGGGTGGGGAGGAAGGACAAGAAACGAATAAATTCGGCGAGGATGGACCAGATCCAAATCTGGAGTGGAAGCTTCTCGCCATGGTCCTCGATCGACTTCTGTTCATAGTGTTTCTCGTCATCAGCATCATTGTTGCTGCAGCTATGCTTTGACTTTTATAAGTGGTTCACAGGCCCCGGTGGGCACCTAAGTGTACTACAATGTATTAACCGTCATTCATTAATATTTTCTATATGAACTTACTGCTAGCTCCTTGCCGCTTCGGTTAGGTCTTCTCAACATTAGGGAGGTTTAGAAATCAAACGATAAACGTAAATTTTACGACAACGTTATTTTTCATACTACACAATCAATATTTTAAACCAGATTTTATATTGCATTTTCGGTACAAAAATAACGTTGTCGTTAACGTTTACGCTTATCGTTTGATTTCGAAACCTCCGTATTTACAATTTTTAAACGACTTCCCTGTACATCTATAAATGTGGCCGCGCAAGGGTGAAATATCGCGAATGGTAAATAAAAAATCGGTCAATGTCACACGTGTATTATATTCCAATCAACAGACTACGCGGGACGCAATTAGGGCAATTTGATCGACATTGATCATCAGTGTAATTGCACGAAATTAGAAAATTGGCGTTTTTATTTGATTTGCAAACTGTATCTTTTCCCAAGGCGAAAGAAAAACAGAACAATTAAGTCTACCGATCACTATGACCCAATTTCTGAAAATTAGGGGCCTGCTGCTGATTGTTGTCCCATTTATTTTTAATCCGGGTAGCCCCCAAACAAAAACTAGGGGCAACACCGAGAAACAGGAATACTGCTTCACAGCTGGGTTCGAACCAGGGACCTTCAGCATAACTCGGATGCGGTTTCTTTCAGCCTCAGCTGTTCGTTGCCTTCCAATGGCCAGTTCATTGTACTTTTGTAGGTCATGCAGTCTCGCAGATCAGTTCATAGTCTGGAACTTGCATGGCGATAAACGACAGATTTTCTGTTTTTAGCTGGTTAGTGAGGAAGCAGCAGACCATATTCTCTCAGCGCATTTAGCCATTTATTCCAACTCACTCTGTGTACACGATCAATACACGGCAAGTAGGTCGGGATCGGCGAATCGTGAAGTTGGGTTTTCCCGGTCGACTGCCATATTTTTTGCTGAACACGGCGCAGTGTGAAGGCACTTTCACTTCTCCTTGAATCAGTCGATTGATTATTTGACATGGCATCGTCGGCTCTCGCTGGCCAGCAGCAGGTATGCCTCATGTGCTTGGGATCCCCGGCTGTTCGAAAGGTAGGCCTACCGCGTTCCATCAAGATCATCCATATTATCAGCCTACACAGATCACAGATCTACGGCGTGCAGTCATGGCAGTAGGTGCGGGAAAGGGAAGGTCGTCATGGGTAGGCCCTATAGCCTACCTTATATATAGGCCTACCCAGCATAATGTCGTATGACAGAAGTATACCCTTGGGGCCGTATGTGCACCAACGAAGATTATCTTGAACCACAGGAATATGTATCGTTGAAGCAGATTACGGTCCGTAATATAAGTGTTGTCAGTAAGGGTCCCAAAGGGACCCTTCTGCTTCAACGATAGCCTACATATTCCTGTGCTTGAACTCAGGTCGTGCCAGCTTTTCAATTGTTCAGGTTTGCTCGGGCATGATGTGACAATGGGTAAGTTGTGGTCAACCTGAGTTCCAAGATAATCTTCGTTGGTGCATACGGTCCCTATATGCGTCGAACGCCATACACGATTTCAACCAGGTTTTTGTTGAAAATCATTCACGCCACATCTTCTTGGTGCTGAGACCTGTGATTTTTATTTTGCAGGTGGGCACATGTCAACATGCCTATTGCATAAGTTGCATTATGTCGCACATTAAAAATCAATTCCAAGTGATGGGTCAAGAAGAAGATGTCATATTTGCTTGTCCTGCCTGCAGGACCCAAGGCCTGCTGTCCGACGACAAAACCGAGGACCAGCAGACAAATGTTCTAGATCCTTCCACAACCGCTGTTGGTGGTAATGGGGCTAGCGAGTCGGGGTGTAGAAAGATCAAATCTATGAGACCAGAGAGGTGGGCTGCTTTTAAAGAAGCGAACTGCAGGCTCTGTCTTTACAAGGGGACTGAGGTACCAGTAAAAGCTGAAAACATCTGTAAAGAGTGCAACGAACTTCCAATGTGTGAGAGCTGCACCAACCATCATCGGAAGAACAGAGCCACCGAAGGGCATGTTGTCGTCTCTCTGGGTTTATTCCTGAAGAAAGGGGACGAGTGTTGTAAAATCCACGGTGACCCGATTACTGGACGCTGCGTCGACTGCTCCCTCGCTGTGTGCCCCGTGTGTGTCTCCCTTGACCACCCTGACCACAACATCCAAACGATGAACGACTTCATTCAAACAGGGATTGAGAAGGTTAAAGCTGCGAAGGAATGGGAAGTGAGCCGACTACAGATGTTACACGCGGATATGGAGGATTTGGAGAAGATGACAGCTATTGTTGAAGGCATGGAGAGTGCGGTACTTAAGAGTATAGAGGATCATGCTGAAATGTGCATTGCACAAATTCTGAAAAACAAGGAAGACGCGAAGAAATGGGTGCTGGCAGATTTCCAGCTGGTTACGACGCTGAAGAAGCAATTGGACGCAATGCCAAAGCTTCTTAAAGCATCAGAGGAGCTAACTGCTCGAGCGAACTTTCTTCTCGTCAAACAGGTTGAACTTAGTCACTCATTTTCCGAAAAGTTGTCGGCATTGGAGAGCGAGTTCTCCAAACTGAATGCAAGACATCCATATTACGAAAAGGCAAAGAAGGCTTACATGAAGGAGTATGCTGACCTTCGCCAGAGAGACACCCAGTTCTTCCCACGACAACCGAATTTAAAAATCGGTGGATTTGAGGACATCTATTCAGAGCCGAAATGTTATGAAGGTGGTTACTGTGTTTGCGAGATGTGCGAAAAGAAGTTTAAAATCCCAAACATATGGAGGAAAGATGAATGCAAGAGACGAGGATGGTGTCAGTGCGGTACTTGTGCAAACACGTACCGGACGTAATGTGAATGCCAGACAGTACGATGATCGCACAAAACTTGATTCTACACGTACATTTACAACGGTCTACTTCTTGTTCGCCTGCATCACACACAATCGACCAGGGGCGTAGCTAGCTTTTTTGGCCGGGGGGGGGCAAAAGACCACATTTTGCTAATTTTCGGTCAAAATGTGCATGAAAAACATTTTTCCGGACCACCTGGGGGGGGCATTAGCCCGCCTGCCCCTCGCTAGCTACGCCTCTGTCGACGGAACGCCGGTTGCCCCGTTTCCATCAGTTCGATTTTTGAAAAGCGACTGCAATTCGCCCAAACCACTTTTAAAAGTCGGAATGTGTCGGAGACAGTCCGAAAACACACTGCATTTCACTTCATTTTCAATCCATGCAACGTTTGTATTTTTGTTCCCGTTTTCATTTTTGCCGCTCAAATCGATAGAGCACTGACGTCATTAACGATGACCGAGATAGTATAGACTACGGTATTTCACGCGGCCCTGTTGTGCTGGCTTTGCCAGATGGCTACTTCGCTTATCTTGCAATCAGATTATCGTTCTGTTTACAGAGGTTCGACTCCCGGGTGTGCCCAAGAACCATCGGCGCTGTCCAGTACTTTTTGTCTGAGCGATAGACCTCATATCTTTCTTTTGCATCGAACATCGGTTCTGTCGGTGTCCATCGCATAGATTAGTGCATTTTTTGTATTCGACTAAAATGTGGAGCACTGGACCCAGTTTCACAAAGAAACTTAAGTCTAAAATTTGATTTAAGTCATCATGTGACCAGGGTTTCAGCAAATCAGATGACTTCATTTCAGACTTAAGTTTTTTCTTAGACTTAAGATTCTTTATGAAACTGGGCCCTGGTGTAAATTTCACGAGTCAAGAGCCGCAAACTCTAACTAGCTCATTGGGTCTCTTGGCAGCCCTTGCAATGTAAATAAAATAAAATAATGTACTGCACCCCCACCCCTGTATTCCATAAAGTTATTCCACCAACAAATAGACGGAGTGATCAATGCCAAATCGCACACCGTTCCCTTTTTGACTGGTTATGTGACTGCCGCTTTTAAAAGAACGATTTTCATAAAGTATGTACCACGCTATCACTGAGTCACTGTTGTGGGTAGAGACCTCTATCTACGGTAGACGACTGCATTCGCTGAACAGAATTGCACGCTGTATCCATAAACTTGCAAACAAATTGGTCGGGCGAATACCCGAGAGGACGAACCATCCAAGGCCGAAGAATAATCCGGGGGTGACTTTTCCTTGGGGGCGATTTACAAGATCCTTTTGGGGCGAAATATCCGTGGAGGGGATACGGACCAAATCAGGTTCCACCAAAACTAGATTTTTGGTTTATTCCTGACGTTGAGGTTGAACGATTATGTCAGTCACCACTTGTATCAGGTCCGAAGGTAAATTTTCTTTTAAAAAATATCTGTTTTGCCACAAAATACACGTTTCATCAATTACAAATGTGTGCACTCGACTTTTTGCGTATATAGCTGCCCATACAAAAACCTCCGTTGATGGCTTGAAGTTCCCGTCACAAAGGTGAGGTTTTCATTTCCCGCCTGTAAAAACAGCACTGACGTCATTGGTGACGACCGAGATTGCCTCATTTAAAAATACTAGGGCAATTCTCGAGGCGCTGTTGTGCTGGCTTCGCTAGGTGGATACTTCGCAAATCACCCATAATTGTTGCAAACAGATTGTCCTTCTGTATTCGGGTTCGACTCCCGGGTCGTGTACCTTAAGCCCATCGGCGCCATCCAGTACTTTTTTTACTTTTTTCTGACTAAAGCAGATAGTATCTTGCTTTGTTACATCCAACATCAGTTGTGTCTGTATCCAAATGGGCAAAATGTTTTTTTTTCTTCTTTTTTGCTCTGTATTCGCCAATGTGTAGCATTGTACAGTGATTTTTTTAATAGGGGCCTTTTGAGTCGTGGCCATGATGAGCTTCAGCTTAAGGTGACTCATTATTTGCTCTTGAGACAATGAGTGATATGAATAAAAGCTAGCAAATGCTTTTACTTCAGATTTCTACAACATAGCATAATGCATTTGTACTGAAAAATTCAAGTAAAAGCATTTACTAATTAAGTCTTTATTCATCCGACCCAAAATTTTGAACGATTTTGTTATGGAATGTACGAGGAACCCTAGAGTCCCGAGGAACCAAGCTGCGGAGGGCCACAGGCGCTAGATACACCAGACAGCCTCGTGCAAGGAGAAACCCGATTGAATGGATACAGATACTTTCTACTGAATCGCAGTCTTCCCATTTTTGACCGGTTATGTGACTGCCACTTTTAAAAGAGTGATTATCATAACGAATGTACGGTATTAACAACCACCACCGCCTGGCTCAGGAAATCTGATCACTGATTGGTTTGCTAATTTGGCGCCAATTCTAACATGCACTCGTGAAGCCTATTGGTCGTCCTCGCCGAATCGCGTGAACGAAGCAGTTTTGGAGCGTGAGGAAAGCATGAGCAGTTCGAAAATGCGGGCAGTTTAAAGGGCGGAAGAATGTGGTTTACCTTCCACGGATCATCCGAACCACCTCCCGTCTAAACTGCGTACCACTTACAAAATAGAGTATGAAATTAACACTGTGGTTGGCGATGCTGAGTATATTGCCTATGTTCTCAGCCAACCCGAATACTGCATAGCGATGAGGGGTTGAAATATTTACGCCTAATTCTTGCTGCACCATCAGCAGAATTATGACTGGGAAGGTAAGTAATAGAAATGTAATGCTCACCGTTGTAAGCATAGTTGTCATGTTAGCCAGCTGTGTTGACTGGCCTTGCCCTCGTGGGGCCTGAACACTCTGAAGATCCGCGCGTTTCTTCTTGTTTTTAACAACATTGTTGAGAATTGAAACGTTGCCCAACACTATGATGGTAAAAGGGATGATGCAGTAGACTAGGAGATCAATCCAAAGCCATACGGTCATGTATAGATTACGATCGACTCCTACGATGATGTAACAATCACTGTACTCATCTATATCCACTATGAAAAGAAGGTTCGAATCAAGAAGGAACAGAAAGCTAAAGGAACCGAAGAGGACCACAGAGGTCCATTTCCGTGTGCATATGACCTTTGCCCTTAGCGGGTAGTTTACAGAAACAAACCTTTCTAGGGTCAGAAACATCACGTTCCAACTGGCGAAGTGACTGAAGAAATATGTACTGAGCATATGCAACTTACAGGAAAACGTTGATAGAACCCGAAGGTCGATATCAGTAATGTGTAAAAGCCACATTCTTATGTACGTCAACAAGACCCCAGTATCTGCTAGAGCGAGAGAGATGAGGAGAATTCGAGTGGATGAATTTCCCACGTTTCGTCGGAGCAGTACTAGTATGATAAAACTGTTCAGAAATGTTCCACAGAGGATAAGAATCGGTGGGACTATCACGCTGATCAATTGGCTAAGTCGCCATTCAAGATATATGTCGAGATTGACTTCCGTCGTTTGAGACGTTGTCCATCCTGCTGTTTGGAATCCGATGTGTGTCAGAGCCATGGCTGTAGTTATAAACTCGTCGGTATACGGGAAAGCTGCCAGGGAAACAGAGGGTGCCTCCCAGTCTCCCCTAGATTACGATGAGGTTTCAACGGCTGAAATATGCAAATGCATTTGACGTCGTGATGCACCGTGTGATGCACTGATCACCCATCCAACTTGGCCGTGTTCAACGTTGCTTTAACGTACAGCACGGAGCCCAACGCGCCAATCACATAGGCCATAAGGAAATCCTCTATGACTGGCGGGCAAGGCCGTGCTATATAACTGGGGGTACAATGGATAGCGAAATGTTATACATGCAGTCAGCTAGTTAAAATAAGGCAAGATATCTTCGCAACAGGAGATCTTTCTTGTTGACTACAGGTTAACTAAACCATACCAATTTTGGATGGTAAAAGTATTGTTAACCAGTAATTAACCTTGGCCCGGTTTCATGACAGACTGGGGTTAAAGGAGCACGGTATTGGATCTCTAATGCGTTATTTGACTGCCGACGTAGAGGGAGCCACATAGCGGCAGCAACACGAAATACAAAAATACATTACAAAATGTACGTAGTAAATCGGGTCAATTTGCCGTTAACGTATAGTTAGTCCCTGGGTTGGAGAGTGGCGCGGCGACGCCGGCTGTCGAGAAAAAGTGGCAATTGTGGTCCTTAAAGTGTAAAGTTAAAATGTACTACGCTCTCTCTTTGAATATAGCGCTTTGCCTGCAGTTTTTTCAATGTATGCTTAAAACTAGGTCTTGAATCTTTGAAATGCATGTACGTATCATCAAAAATAGATAAACTCGCTTATCTATTTTTGGTATCAGGCAAGCATTTTTGGGACCTTCACGAGGCTATGAGACCTCTACCTGCATTCTCCAAACACTTTGAAAATACACACACAGAGGAGCTTTAAATCATCTACCGTACCTCCCATGCCAAGGCGTTCCTTTCTCAGATCACAAGGTAAATCTTGACATGAAAAGAAGGGTCACGACTGTGCTACGGGATTTACGTTCCACGGGACTGTTGGCACTCTAAAACGACGTCCTGAGTTGGTAACATTCCTGATGTACACGGTACAATGCACTACAGCCCGCCAGTGCACTGGAGATGTGAAGTAACCTGCGATATCAACCTGGCCCACCTTCGGTATTGGATCCACGTGTTAGATGGCTCCACCTTGTGGAGCCCACGGACGGGTGGCGTAACCTAGAGGCGATATGTGGAGAATGGGGTGATATCAACTGCTCTCTTCAAATCCTCGCGAAGATGGGTGTGACATCAGCAGAGTTATCACAGCAGGGAAGGCCACCATCCTAGGTTCGGAGATAACATTGGTGAAACCTACTAACTTCACTTACGAAACCTATCGTACTGTTAGTTACTCCTCACAGACGCTGACATCGTCAACTCCAGGTTTGGAAGTCATGTTGGGTACCGCCCGTTTATGATCAGGCAATCATGCTCGACAAGCCAGTAATTATATATGGATAATGGTACCCCCTCAAGGCTTTGATATCTAACCAAACCCTAACCCCTCAAGGCTTTGATATGAAGGACGGTATAGAATTTGCTAAAAAAAGTCTGAGGCCGTTGGCTATTAGCGAACAAACTGGTGGTGAAATTACACATAATTACCGGTACGTTCCACAGAGCAGTTGATTCACACGTTTTTTATTGGTCCGCTAATACAGCCGACCCGACCATGAACCTTTCAAGGGCAGACCACATCCTAACCTACCCCCATCCAACCCTCATCGCAACCTCCTTTACGCAGACATTGTGTACCCCATAAAAACCCCTTCAAAAATCCTCTATGAATACATACATGTCTGAGCGTTTATCATCTACCACTAAACAGAGACAGCTAAATTCATAGCCCAGTGCCATGAGCCCTAATCCGTCATGATTCGGGCGCTTCATCTGTCGCAGTTTTTGATGCACCCCGTGCACAGCTCTAGTCGCCTCTTAGAGGACTGAAGCATGAATATTTAACACCGGGCTGGATATTTTAACAAAAATTAGGTTAATGAACTGAACAGCCTAGACCCCGGTTATTTTCTCTCCGCTACCGTGCTGGCTCAGCTAGATGGTTACTTCGCATTCAGTCGATTACCTCTATTTGAGAATATCATTCTGTAGGGGGTTCGATACCCGTGCAAATGGATAGGCGGCCCCCAAGGACCATCGGCGCCACCCAGCACTTTTTTTCTCATCACAAATCTCGTATTTCTACGTTCGAGACATGATGCTTTTAATATGCCCCGACTGGGTAATATAGGCCCAGGGCTGTTAAAACTGCCAAATGTATGACTTGTGTATATTTTTATATCAAGCTGTCCCAAACATTTGGAGCGAGAGGGAGTGCCATATTTTTTCCGAGCACCAGCAGCTGAAACGACCCCTGGGCATTGACCCAATATCACCCAGGATTTTCTGAGATGAATATCACTTCACACTTTTCCTATATTTGACTGGTGATATGTGGATGCCGCTTTAAATCATGTGGACGATGTTGTGAACGTGAATACCAGTCTTAGGACGGTCCATAGTACCAAATCCATTCAGGTTACATAATCTAAGTTTCCAAGATAAGCCACAGCCCCTGGGCAATCGCTTCGGATCGACACCCACCGATTTTAGATCTACCCAATTCTTCCCCACATTCTGTACTAGTTGCGGGGGGGGGGGCTGACTCGGTGGCGCTAATTCGGTGACGGTGGCATTGGGTCAACTGAGTGACCTGCTTTACGTGTACCTTTTAATTAACCAAACTTACATGTCTTGTACTTCAAGCGAAGTCGATATGTGCGTTCAACGAGTTGCGTAGGCCTACCTTCACAACAAAGGCCTATCGTTTTGATTGGTTACAATGTGACTGCCGCTTTAATAATGATTTCGGAGCATTATAAGAATCTTTGCCTCTTCACCGTACGTACTGTACATCGTGTTTTCTCGGCTATATTTTCTAAAGGGCTCCGCACACTGGCGACTAAAATAGGGGCGACTACCGATGCGACTACTACGTCGCCTGCAATAATTACCTTTGAGGTCGATCAGTGATGTTATCCACGACATCACTGACCTTCCAAATAAGCATTTGTCGCAAACGAGTCAACAAAAAATAAAAAAACTAAAAATATGTTCAGTCGCCTCTGTGGTCGCAAGGCCGGTCGCCTAGAAAATCGCTCGAAAAATCGCCAGTCTGCGGTGCCCTTAAGAGGTCAATCGACCTTTGTCACGGCTGTTTCAAGTGTTGCCCCATGGTTTACTAGTGTATCGGTTCGTGCTCCTCCACTACTGTAGACCTGGCGTGTTGGCCATGCTAGGTAGGTGGTTCCTTCTCACCAATGGTTAAGGTTACTGACCTTTACGTAAGACCCTAGTAGCTATAAAACGAAGATGCCACTATAAAACGAAGACCTTAAGGGCTCCGCACACTGGCGACTAAAATGGGGGCGACTGCCGATGCGACTACTACGTCGCCTGCGATAATTACCTTTGAGGTCGATCAATGATGTCATCCACGACATCACTCATCTTCCAAGGAAGCATTTGTCCCAAACGAGTCAACAAATACTAAAAAAACTAAAAATATGTTCAGTCGCCTCTGTGGTCGCAAGGCCGGTCGCCTAGAAAATCGCTCGAAAAATCGCCAGTCTGCGGAGCCCTTTAAGGGCTCCGCACACTGGCGACTAAAATAGGGGCGACTACCGATGCGACTACTACGTCGCCTGCAATAATTACCTTTGAGGTCGATCAGTGATGTTATCCACGACATCACTGACCTTCCAAATAAGCATTTGTCGCAAACGAGTCAACAAAACTAAAAAAACTAAAAATATGTTCAGTCGCCTCTGTGGTCGCAAGGGCGGTCGCCTAGAAAATCGCTCGAAAAATCGCCAGTCTGCGGAGCCCTTTAGTGACTATAAAACGAAGACCTTAGTTACTATAAAACGAAGAGCAACTATAAAACGAAGACTAGTGACTGTAACACGAAAGTTAATAGGGAGGTTTCGCAGGAGCCCGGTTAGGCCCTACGACGACGTTTATCTATTGTTTGGGTATACCCACACAACAGATAAACGTCGTCGTATGGCCTAACCGGGCGCTTGCGAAACCTCCCTAATATTGGTGTGCGACTACATGTACCACTTTATCGACCTCAAAGCATCAACCGTTGCGTATGGACTATTGTGATATTTGTTGATAAACCATTGTTCGATCGATTTATGGTCGTCACGTGGTTCAGGTGAGACCAGATGGATATAATATCTGCTCATTTTCATCGACTCGCGTGCTGGCCTCGCTGGGTGGTTACTTCGTTCGTATGGATTCTCCAGACTTCCGTGGGTTCGAACCCACTAGGACCATCCGCGCTATCCAGCACTTTTTATCTCACTTAAAACTAGTTTAAATGCTTTTTCCTGTAGAGAACATGAGGTCACGTAAATATTAAACCTGGAGGTAAGCGATAAATGGCTCTGGGCCTATTCGCTCAAGAAGTGAGTGAGGTCCACCTTAATGTTAGTGTTACATCAGTTATACACTAACCCCAAGATAACACCTGACTTCACCACACTATTCGGTGTAGGCCTACTCCGAGTTTACTCGGGGTTTACACCAATTAAACTGTGAGGATACCCTGGTGTCTCACCGGTGTAGGCCTACTCACTGGTGTGAATTAATCTCAACCATGCAGAAACTTCTCTACAAGTGTATTATCACGCCAGTGTCGGCGTTACAGTGGCACCTGGTCACTTACACTGCTATGAACACTTTTTGGTGTTCAGCTCAGCGTGTTTGCTCAGCGGTAAAGTGTTCAAAACCAACAAGAAACCATTTACAAATGGAGAGGTTTTAACAACCAAGTTGAAATTAACACCACTGTCACAGCAAGTGTTATAGTGTTAGGCCTACACATCGCTCACTAACTCTGGTGTTAACGCCAACAGTGTTAGTAGTGTTACCAAAGAATGGTGTCATGGTGTTAGCTTCACTGAATTTAAACACTTTGAAACCATCCACTGTGTGCGACTGCCGCTTTAATGATTTCAATGCAACAATCGTTACGTATAACCTACATGTATCTATTGTTGATTAAACCATTCTGATATCGATTTATAGTGATCACGTGCATCAGGTGTGGCCACACGGATATATAACGGCACATTTTCACCGTCTGGCGTGCTGGCCATGCTAGATGGGTACTTCGCAAAACTGGCACTTGGGCCGGGCTTCGTGGGTTCGACACCCATTAGGACCATCGGCGCTATCCAGCACTTTTTGTCTTTTTTTATTCAATTGAAGCTTTTTCTGGTAGACAACATGAAATCACGTAAGCCTTGATATTGAATCGGGAGCTCAGCAGCTCTATCGACAATAACAGGCGCTTTTATACCAGGAGGAGACAGGTGTGACAGGAATGTCCCTACGAAAAACAGTCCAACGAACAATAGTTCGTATTGTTACATTCCAAATCTCTGGCGATTGGTTTCTGCCATGCAGCTTTAAATCTGTCATTCAAAAATAGAAGCAGACACTTTTTACAGGGGATATTCTCTACTGTTACATCGGATTATCTGGAGAAAGTCACAACGAACCGACGGCAAGGTTAGCTCTCGTCAGCGTATGACTTTGGGCCGTATTCTAGAAGCTTCCTTAAGTGTAAGGTCGACCTTTAGCTATTGTTTGCAGGGTAGAAAACAAAAGATTAAGGTCGACCTTACACGTAAGGAAGCTTCTAGAATACGGCCCTCTAACTCTTGTTCAAAATACGAAAGACAGCATTGGAAAACAAACTGCGTTCAAGAGGCTTTGCCAGTGAACCAAGGTTAGTTAATACGGATTGACCCAAGGCTGTTTTAAAACGTTCACTTACGGTGACTGAATATTCAAATAATGTAATGTGTAGTGTTTTTTTCTTCACGGATTTACCTTCCTTGCAGGTCTTCTTGAAAATAACTTTATCCCCAATGTCAAGCCCGCTTTGTTATCTGGAACTGTGTCTACCGGTAGGATTGCTGTATTCTTCGAGGCGTCTTCCCCTACGAGGCCTCGTGGTGATATTGAATACGTTTTAGCTTTAGAATCGCACGAAGATTGACCGTATTTCACCACCAAAAAGACATCCATTCATATATTCTTGAATGCCGCGAGACGTGGTATAAAGTTCCTGAAAATATAGTAGGACATCGTCGGTCAGAATAATCACTGACGTAAGTAAGTTGTAAACGAAGAATGAAGAAGATGAGTTGACGCCTAATTCATGTCATCAATAATTGGCCAATCAGTATCGACTTTTTCTGCTTTCTCGGGTCCCCACCGGAAGTGCCGGGCGCAACAACAACAACAACCAATCTGGATGATGCCAGATTGGACCACCTTCTGGCCCGCATCGCTAAAGCCAGCAGCACACCAGGCGATATCGCAAGCGATCTGCTCGCCACCGAGCAAAATCGGTTGTTGGCGCCATGCGGCATGTATGCAGTGGACTGCGATGCGCGGAATCTTCGCGCCAGCGATGCTTGCCCTTACCAAACAAAACCGATATCGCCGAGTCTGTGGTGGCTGGCGAGAAGATCGGTGGCGATTAAATTGCTTGCGATATCTCCTGGTGTGCTGGCTTTGGAGATCAGAGTCGAAACACCATTGATCAAATCTATGAGCACAGACGCGGATGATAAAATTTAAGCAATTGTTGCTCCTGGAAAGGATCTGACAGATAACAAAACCTCTAGGCCGGAAAAGAATCACCATACTTTTAGTAAAGAATAACAAGCATAACAAGTGTCAGGACAGCTCGTTAGGCACAGGTCAGTGAGCTCAACCCGTCGTGGTAAGGAGATTCATTAAAACATTACCCACAATATCCAATAAGAATCTAGACATTATCATATATGTAGAGGCCTATATACGTAAAATCAATGTAATTTAATGGCGAACAGCGAACAAACCTCCTTTGAAGAGGATTTCGAAGCGAGTTATTTATGTTGTGTATGCCCGTCAGGAGCCCCTGGATTTGACAGAGAGCTTTTCAAGCCATTTGGAAAGGATTGGCTGGCATCTCCACACCACCAGGACGTACAGGAACAACTCAGGACTGAACTCTTCCGATTTATCGTCTATTTTACCTATCAGTTGTAAACTATCATCAACAATTTTGGAATATGGAACTTTCATGAGGACTTTTACGCCAGATTAGGTAAGGGGGTCTTTGTATTCTTTCTTGACACTTGTGGCTACCATTTGTGTCTGAACCATTAGGCCTACGTCAAGAACGTCCATTTTGCGAAAGGCACATATTGGCCAATTTACATGTATATACATGGAGTCCTACACTTGTATGTGTATGTAGGCCTATATATAATTAAAAGATCGTCATTTCTAAGGCAAAAAGGCCCCTTCACCAAGGTCACTGCGATCCAAAAAAATACCGGTCTACATAAAGATTCTTCATATCGTGGGAAATATGTTCCTGGCCAGTTTATGGAGGAACAGAAGTTTGTTTATGACAAAAAAGCTTCCGTAGCGCCATCCCCTCTCATGTTCTCCAACACGGGATGATCATCTCCATTGCGGAACTTTTTTTCTCACCAGCACATCTCAGGGAAAACAAATAGTGCTCCCCCAATGGACTGGCCTCGTTCGTGCTAAAAAAACATACCGAATTTCCGAATCAACTTGATGGTAGGATCGGCTCAATTCATCATCTGTTCCGATCGTCACCCTTATTATTTAGGGCCGACGGCACTTTTTCGAAGGACCCTCGTTTCTGACAAGATTTGAGATTCAGCTCGCAATCTTTGAATCTTTTTAGCCAATGTCTTAATTTCATAGTTGGTTGGGTCTTAGTTTCCTATGTCGTAGGTCTTTAGTTCTACAGACACCATTGACAAGTCCTGTGGCATGTGATAGGCCTACATCGTAATCGTTGAATGGTCGATTTAATGAGGAGGTATTGGAAATGGTGTAATGACTCTTTTTTCTGTAGAACGTTTTCTGTATTGGCCGATGTTGGGCCGATTTAATAGACGTTTGCTAAGCTAACCATTGGTTCCACCAAAAATAGATAGGCAGGCATGCGAAAAGCGTACACTGTTAGAAATTTTTGTAATATTTTTACAGAAATTGCCTGCAGCAGAGTTTCAGGAACTTCTGTAAATTTACATATGGTGTGATTTATGTTTTCCTGTAGTAGTTGGACTTAATTGGACTGTCCAGAATGATGCTTTCTGAGAACGTATGAAAATATAACTTTGTCAGCCTCCAGTCAAGTCTCTGTTAACATTTATTTAATGAGTCTGTAATTTTACAGATCATGTCCTGAAACTCTGCTGCAGGAACTTTCTGTAAAATCCTCTGTTTTTTCTAACAGTGTACAACTAAATTTTCACCCAAAAGCCCGGTTTGGATGGATAGTAAGAGCTATACAGAGCTTAGAAAACGGGGCTTTTTGGTGAAAAATTTAGTTGGACATTTTTCGCACGCTTATCTATTTTTGGTGGAACCTTGGAGGTCAGTATAATTCCTCCAAGGGTTAGCAAACGTCTACGGCCCGTTTTAATCAATGTGGGAACATTTCACTGTATTTCTATGGAATGAAAAGACCCCTAAACTACAATTACTTTCCCTTAATTCGTTCATGGGCTTCGGTTGATATATTGGCAGCTTCATCCGGCATTTTCTCGACGATTTCTAGATGGTGCTTTTAGTGAATTCATCCAGTTTAACCCGAAAGCACTCATCGCCCGTGAAGTACACACAACATGTGCAACAATGAAAAAATATTTCAACCATCGGTTTTCATGTTTCTGACTTTTGTGTTCAACTTTCTAAGTACTTTTAGTAAACTCTTCAAAATATGCAGATTCATTTTGGTATCTCCGCAGTGAATCTATACGCGATATCAATTGGTCACTTATTTCGTAGCATACATGACTTACAGTGCATGTATTATGGGAAGATTTTTATCCGGCAGTACCATGCTTGTGCATAACGGCCTGAGTGCACGTGCTTTAGGAAACGATTCGTCGAAATATGCCAGTGTAACGTTGCAAGTGCTCATCACAACAAACTTTAGCCTAGCAAAATGAAAGGAAACAACTTGCCTTCTTTCTGTCGTTCATGGCATGAGTTCACTGCACTTTTTTCAAACAGAGAATGTTCCCTATATTACGTATGAAAATAAATCGGGTAAATTGCGATAACCAATATTCGCACTGAAAATATTTCACATTATTTGGGGGATTATACCCTATGATCCACTTTAATTCGCGATCCTATTTGGATTTTTGCAAGAGCAAGTAATGGAACATTCCCTATCAAGTGATTTTAGGATGTAGTACATGTCAGACAGTGTCACAAGTGGGCCAGCGTAAATTCGAATAAGCAACCTTGTTTTAAGTTCCCGCGCCATCCACAACAACCAGAAACTGGCGTCCCTTCTCGAATCTGTTTATAGGTCTACTGTACACGTACCGTGAGATTGGACTGAGCGAAACTTTCTAAAGATGGCAAAAAAACTTCTTCAGAATCGAAAATGTAGCATGATTGCAAATCTCTAAAACCTGCCAGCATTCCTATCGGAGTCTATTGTACATTTGGCCCATGGCGCAGGCTACAGATCATTGGATTTGTTGCAATCTACAGTTACATTTGATTTCAGTCTACAACACATTGGGTTCATGCAAAAATTCATAAGCTTATGAATTTTTGGTTCATGCGATGTTGCCGTCTCCATTTGGGTACATTTGATTTAATTGGTGCAGTGCAATCTACAGTAATGTACATTGTATACATGTACATGTACGTTAATGTGCAATCTACAGTAATGTATACATTCATCTGCAATATACAGTAATGTATACATTCATGTTCCATTACAGAAAACATATTGTCACCATATATTATAGGACAGCTTTCTTAATTACATGTAATTGGATAATATAATGCATTAATTTATTATATTTTCAATACCAGTTTGAAGAAAATGCCAAGCCAGGGGCTATGGTCTAAAAAATCAATTAGCGACTTTTGTTAATTTCAAAAAGGTTCTTACTGAGTAAATAAGGCCATGGTCAACAAGCGATCCAAGATAATATCAAATTTTGTATAGAGAGAAGAATGCAGGCGTACAAATTTAATGATATCTGTTAGATATATGTGTTTAAATGCATCCTTCTTAGATTGAAGTCGCCCAAGGAAGAAATTTACGCCCATTTAAGGTTCTTAACAGCGTTAATCCACGATCTTTTGGATTTACACGGTGGGGTCACACTGTGCGCATCAGTGTCTTGACATAAGACTAACTATTCTCAAAGGAATTTGTTATATCCAACAGCGATTTGAAGAACTTTTACAATCCCCCTTCGTACCTTTTGTTAGTGGCTTTTGTAATTCAGACACTAATATTTTATACGCTGCCATGAGCAGATTCCGGGTGGATGGGTATTTTGAAGATTTCATAGCTCCATGCCAAGTGAAGACAAAATTGAGAATGTGCCCATGAAGTGTGGTGATCTTAGAAGGCTGTTAAACTGCCCCACACACCAGACGAAAATTTCAAAAGCATATATACGTTTATATCCTTACATTGTACACATCCCGTCGTATTGATGGAGAATTTGCTGCTGCTGCTGCTAGTGCTGCTGCTGCTGCTGCTGCTGCTGCTGCTGCTGCTGCTGCTAGTGCTGCTGCTGCTGCTGCTGCTCCCGCCGCCTCACACACGAGCAGGAATTGGGATTCCTTCGGCGGCGAAAGGGGCCTGACTGTCTCCAACACGAAAGAGGTCTTTTTTGAGTTAAAACTGCTGGAGTCGTGGCTAACCATTTCCGGTACAATAAAATCACGGAATATACCTTCAAAAGAACAAACACATAGTATTTGCCATCGAGTCAGCAAGTGCATTTGGCCTATAAAACCAGGCCTATATGCGTATACTTTAATATTTGCTTTTATACACCTCTATGCCAAAATAGACTAAGATATGACTGACATTTTAACTTTATGAGAAAGTGTCCTGATTTTATTGTTAAGGAAGTCAACAGAAATTGTCATAGGGGGTTTGTTCCTGTAATTGATGACCACTTTCCTTTTGACTTCGCATGCTTCAGAATTAACATGCGACTCAAACCACAAGTATGGGGAGTTCCTTCTTTTCATTTCTGATACCGGTATCGCCATCATGATCGCTCAGCAGATTGACCGTCATGTGACCTCTCGGAGTGCAGCCCAGTACAGTGTACATGTGTATGACGTACAGGTACTGTATATCGAATCGTGTACCATATGGATGACGTCATGGATAGAGACTTTTAGCCTCCAAACTCATGAAGGGTACCTGTCCAATGGAATCTGTCGCTTTGGTCTACAGCGTCGTCACACTCACCCTCATGACCCACTCCAGCCTTTCCTACCTCGAATACTAGTACCTGGGTTTTCTTCGAGTGCTAATATCAACCACTTTATCATTTGCGGTTTCTTAGCGAAGGCATACCACTGGTTTCAAACGCGGCCCCTGCCTGGCGTCAGAGAACGCGTGGGTGTCATCATGTGTGTTGCAGGCATGCGGATGTTCCATTAGATGCCCCACCTTTTACGCCACACATTGTCCTTGGGCTCACCGCCAATAACCCCCAATATATGCACCTGAATTTCACTTGCCAGGCACTTCTGTAAGGTCATCAAGCCAAAATATTCAATTACTACCAATTCACCAACACGGCATTACCGTATCTTTGTCGGCAGTTGAATATGAAGGAAGAAATCACCAAGTTCGGTGTGACACGGCCTAGTTTCTTTGTTGTGAAAGAAAAGGGCCTATGGAGCGGTTTCTCATGACACACTCTACGGGGTCGTTTTCATATTTGACTAAGTATGAATCGAAATATGTCGGTTGTTTGTTAGAAAACTGAAGGTGATTATCTTCTTTCTCATGTCAATTTTGTTCAAAGGCCTCAGGGAGAATAGAGACCCAGTCTACAAGTTTGCCCGCCCTCAGACGGTGCATTGAGTTTTGCACATTTGTAAGATGCAATAATTGATGTTGTTTGTCCTGGGTCTGCAAATTGATAGACAAAAGGCCAAGTATAGGCCTACATGTATAATACCCTGCTCCTTTAACACCTCTGACCCAACCTAACCTGCCTTCCATTTGTCTATACTTGCAGATCTGGAAAGCAATGGGCGCCGATCAATCAAGGCCTTTACCCCTGCCTCGAATTGCGAGAAGGGACTACCACGCGCCGTTCCCTCCCAAGCTGAAATTTGATTACAAGGACCCAAAGAACCTGGTATTGCCGAAGGAATTGCCACTGAAACCACTCCGGCCTGTGAAGAAAAAATTCGAACCAATTCCAGGCATACCGGAGGAGGACGAGATTGAGGAACCAGCTGATCGGGAAATCGACAGGAACAGTAACCGAGGGAGTATACAAAACCTGAACTTATTGGAGTTAGGCGGGTCGTCGGAGGCTATTGATAAAGAGAACAATGTACCAAACGGTACTGCTCTGGGAAATGGGGTGCTGCTGAATGGACATGCGCCTTTGATAGGGAACGGTGAGTTACCTGTGAAGCAGAAGAAAAAAGCCCCGGCCCCACCGCCCCCGCCGCCTCTTCCCGGTACCAATGGGGTCACAGTTTCCTTACATTCATTAGAAACCAAGTCTACCTCAAGTTTGAATTTCAAAGCGCAGTCATCGACGACTTCAGACCAGATCGCCGAGGACAAGATAAAAGTCAGCGGCAATGAAAATCTACGGCGGTTCAGCCGGGAAATGAAGAGTGAACTCATTGAAGAGGTCCGGGCAAGAATCAAACGACCCACAAAGAAGCCAGAGCCGATCGAAAAACCCAAGACGCCTCTCGAAATTTTCAAAAGTGAACTGGCGTCCGCTTCGGCGAAAATGGAAGAGCGACGGGCGAACAGACCGGATTGGAATGCCTTCGAAAAGAAACCACCTATTCTCGCTGATGTAGGACATGATAAACGGGGAAGTGATAACCAAGGAGCCCCAGGTAAGCAGGATGACGTCACTCTTGGAGCTCAAATTCAAATTCTTTCGCTGAATAAGCCACCAGAAGGTCGTAGGTTCTTGAGGAAAGATAAGTCAGTGATTTCCCATGGACAACGAAAGGATTGGGTTCCCGAGGATGACCTCAGAAGCGAGTTCGAGGAGGCCAAGGATGGACGTAACCCGGCTGGTGTTAATCTGAGCACGGATGACGGTGTTATGTACAAGTCGGGTTTGCAGTTCAGAGCCAAGGAACCAAGCCTCGGGGGTGCGAGGCATTATCGGAGCAAATCCGCGGAAAATGAGGAGAGGAAGTCAGGAAAGCGGGAAGAGAGGAAATCGTCCTACAGTAAATATTCCAACAGCTTACGTGCGTTTAAGCGTAACATGCAACAAATATTCAACAGTATGGGCAAGAGTTCGAACGTCAGTTCAAAGGAGCGAGGCTCGGTACTGGACCTTTTCGATGAGTCCGTAAAACTAGAAGACTTGGAGGATGAGCTTGCGGCAGTCGAGGACCTTGACGAGGAGGTAGATCTGCGGCAACAACGGCGGGTGACCTTCAGTCAGCAGCCTGCGCAGACGAGACAAGTGGTTTATTATCCAGGGGAGCGCGACCTGTACCGCCGCCGGCCTTTCCCGGAGGGGTATTACCCTCCGGTATACTCCAGGCATCCTCCGCCTTTCGATCCGTGGTATGACGAACTGCGTTATCACCCTCCTCCACCGTACCACTACACTGTCCCGGAAACACCGATCCTCTACCCAGATCGTCGACTCTTGGACATGAACTTCTATCACCGGATGGAGGATATTCATTATTACGACCCGAGCAGCCCGGGGAGCAGCCCCAGCGAGATGTTCTATGGCCGCTACGGATCAGCGACGACGCCGCCATCGGATCGGAAAAAGGCGGGCAAACTCTCCTTGCGGTCTCGACGACGCAAGTTACTCGAGGAGGCCAGACTAAAGCGCCTCCTAGCGGAGGAAGTCATCAAACGTGACATGCGTGAACGGCAAAGACTCAAACACGATAAGTTACAAAAACAGGAATACAATGCGAATTGGGAAATGTTGAGAGACGATATTCAGTATGATTCTGGTTTGGTCAGCTCGCGCATTCGGCCGAATACAAAACTGAAGGACCGTATTCACCATCAGCGGAGCCGGTCTGCCCCAGTACTGGATCACTCAGTCGATCCATACTGGGATCTTTATGACGGCGACGAAGCTGATGCACTTGAGGGGCATGAGCAAATTCTGGGTTTCCCTAACCGGACTGGTCACAATGAATTTGAGGACAGATTGCATCTACGTGGAACAAAAACTGTTGATGACGTCGCAGCGCTGAAAAACTCGCGCAGACGTGGTCATGCGGAGAAGCCAGTGAAAAATGGCGACGTGGTCTCTAGTTCATCGGACGATAATAAACCACCGACAAAAGTATTGAAATCAGTGTTGGAGGAATTTGATGACATCATCAACAACGTCCCCAGGGACTACTCTTCGTCCAGTGAGGACGAGGGTGGCAATGTTGGTGGGCTTGGTTCGGTGGTGAAAACAATCGACACGTCAACGGGAAAATACGTGAATAGACGAGAATCCTCTGGCAAGGAAACCGGTCGGAGGTGAGTAGATGTATCGTAATGTATCCAGGAACCCCAGGGAGGCCTATTGGCTACGTGATAAGACTACAGCGTATATATTTTGCAGTAACTTTATTTATTTTAATTTCCAGGGATGACGTGGCGCTTTAAAGTGCGTTTGGATTTGCACTCCATACTGGAGAAGGAGAGACAATTTAGAAAGAAGTGTTACTCATCATCTTCATCACGATAATGTGGATCATGGTTTGATGTGCAATAATTCGATTTGAGGCGGCAATCGTTTCTTTCTTTATCTTATTCTCTGTTTTGATCACGTATATTGTATATAATTAATTTAATTAACTCGAATATCAAACGGTATGTTGTGAACGGAGCTTACCACAGTTGTGGGCCTATTTTCTATGGATGTACATGTACACTCGAAATGGTTTTACAGGGTCGATGGTTTCAATCAGTAGGCCTATGATATACCTAAAGATTTGAGCGAATATTTGACCAGGTGGATTGCGCTTATGTACATGTATTCAATTTTGTTTGAAAACAGCAAGTTAGTATTGTTACTGTATGTAATAGGCCTCCGTTTAGTTTCTATTTATGAAAATACACCTATCAATGTATTCTTCGTCTATGTACTTACATGTACATGTAATATTCAACCATCATAAAGGTACAACATGTATTTAAAAGCATCTGTCTTTTCAAACTCTGTCCTTTGAACCAGTGACTTCGGTCAGAATGCAGTGTATAGGCCTACGTCTGGGCCCACAAAGGTCTACCTTACTAGCTTATAAGCTGGTTGCTACACACCCCTCAGTATAAGTGTCCACTGGATATCTGAATGTACAGTACATGTAGTTAAAATCTGACCAGTCGCTGCATGATGGGCGCTTGTACTGAAGGGTGTACATGTAGTTATGTGTAGGCTACATTGGCCTGTACAAACAGGTGAAGGACAGAAAGCTCAAATGAGCATAAAAACCTTGCTTCGACAATTCTTTTTTCTAGCCATCGGATTAAATTTTATTTTTGTTAGAAATATTGTACAAAGAGCTATTGTCTCAAAAACTATCAGGTAATCAGAAGTTTAAATAGGCCTATTGATCACCACATTGTTTTAAAACTATACTAGATTTTTCCAGAAAAGTGCCTGAAGCATGGTTTCTAGTAGTATTGTGTGGATTCACACGTGATGTTACTGAAGTTAATTTGGTAAATTTTCCTCCAACAACGACACCAGAATGAATGCACAAGCATTGGTGTCCACTCTATTGTGTCGTAAGGCTCCGCAACGCCTGTGAATGTACAGAATACTTCTGGAAATTCTATTTCAGGCACTTTTTCTGTAAACGTACTAAAATTTTTCAACAGTGTCGGAATATTTTCCAGGAGGTCGAATGTAAGTTGTAATTCGTGACTTCACTAAAACACAGCGAACGTATCTACTGTGAAGCTGATGTCGTCATGTATCTTTAACCCCTGCTGTATCAACGCTACAATGCCGTTCGTCCGTGCCCGAGAAGAAGTAAGAAGCGGCCATTAAACTTTTTCTACCGCACGGAACTCGCACAGCCAATCAGATTGCCTGTTGCATTGCAGCCCGCCATGACAATATTCTGTCCATACAGTGGTCAACAGTTCCAAATTCAAGATACATCGTTCTACTTCTTGTTTGAGCGATTTGGAGGAGATGCGATTTAAAATGTAAACTTTGTGGTCCTGTTCACTGTGATAATTGGAAACTGTAGATTTTACCAGAGTTTCAACTAGCAGAAGAGCCGAGAATCAAAATGTACTCAGTTTTTTTATCATAGGTCATATTAAAGTGGGTCTGCACTCAGGTCTACTGCAAGTGTCTACACGTAGATCTGCAGTGTTTCTGCAAGAACAACGCAGCTGCCTGCACATCCGTGTAATACATTCGTGGCAGTGACATTTTCAGTTCATCCAAGGATAAATTTTGTGTCTCTTCGTATGCTCGCCCTAGACAATACGGAGGTTTCGAAATCTAAATCAAACGATAAACGTAAACTTTACGACAACGTTATTTTTCGTTGACCAGATTTTATATTGCATTTTCGGTACAAAAATAAGGTTGTCGTTAACGTTTACGTTTATCGTTTGATTTCGAAACCTCCCTATTGTCGGGTGGCTATCGTAAGTCATAAGACTACACCACTGCGAGCGTAATCAGAGGGCATAGCGATGTCACCGTACAACCCTCGGTATAGTCAAGGTGGGTGACGGTTGATAAACTTGCGCTCATGACTACACTCATCCTCGCACCCAGGGTCTTCACAACCGGCTCCCCAACTCGCACTTGGTTCCGACCGTAATGAGATTCTCAGGATGGACTACACTGGAGATTGTTTGTTACAGGCTGAACGCCTTTCGCTGAATCGGTTATTTAATCGACAGGTTCGTCGACTGAAATGCCGGTTTAAATGGCCGGTCCAATGCTGGCTCAATTTCCACACAATTTTTTCAAGTGATTAGCATTTTTGAAACGTGCCCTGTGCCCTGCTAATGGGCGCCGACGACGACGGCGGACGACGGATACCAACCGCGCCCCGGTCTCACAACATGAACTAAATGTGAGGAAGGCCAATGATAGATGTCTGGAAAATAAACTTTCGCACGAAACACGGTTTCTCCTTCAAAATAGCAAGAGCTCAACAATCGCAAGTTAGCTAGTTAACCACTGAATAAAATGCTTTTAAAGGTCATAATAATCAGTGGTCAAGTGGCTATCTTTCGGAAATGTAGAAGAATAAACTCATTGGATGAGAGTGTTAACTTTATTTCAATCATAAATAGGGATTTAAGATTATATTATCCCTGAGAAATAAATGACAGCGAATTCGAGAAGAGGTGGATCATTGCGGACTACGTCATCAAAAGATGCCGGGTTGCCCCGCGAGAACGAGACGACTGTCTCTTTGCGGACTACGTCATCAAACAATGAGTAGTTCACATAAAGAGAATTCGTCGTGGTAGACCTGTAGGTTTCACGCGTGTTTTACGACTTTCAAAGGTTAATGTAAGCTTTACATCACGTTTTAGTTGATTATCCCGTTGAGTGTGTGGTGGTCATCAAATTGTGAAAATCATAGAACACACCTCGTGAAACGCACAGGTAATGGACCAAGGCCTTTCACCTCAGCAATACACCCTCAACAAAGATGGCGGTCTAACAGTTCTCACCATGTGACGTCAGAAGATGGCCGCTGGGACGCTAAGCTGGTCAAGCGGGTATGGCACAAAAATTTAGGTAAAATAACTGCCTGAGAGAATGCGTTTGTAGTGTTATATCATGCATCGACGTGAACGGGACCTGACGTCATGTGGGAGAACTAGTAGGCCACCATCTTCGTTGGGAAAGTCTACACTACCGTAGTCAACCACATGTGTGGCAATGTTGGTTGAGGCCATTTTGCCTCCACATTGAATAGAGTATTTCTGTCAACTCAGTTACTTCTTCCACACGATGTTCTCAGGCCATTTTCTGAAGAAGTTGTCGAGTTTCTTCGTAAAGTTGTTATGGTTATGCAGGTTGTATGCCTGATAACCGAAGTTTGTAAAGAAATTGAACAGCTTTTGGAACTCGGGTACTTTCGCCTCAACTTTTACAAAACCCCACTCCATAAATACATATCTGATGTCGACAGTTTTGAAGAGTTTTTCGGCGGAACCAAAAGCTTTCGTGGTGTAATCCTCGACGTCGATCTTGAGTATTGCCTTTTTGAAGGTGATGACCTCAAGCAAGTCATCCATCATCATCGTCTCCACCACCGCGGTCCTCCTGTGGCCGGGTTCTGGGGTATTTACCACCTCTTGCACCCGGTTTCCTCCAACATTCCTAATCGCCAAAATGATATCCACCTGTAGTTTCGTGTAAACGTCTGAAACGGCATTCGCACAAATGGTAACCAAATTCTGATAGTTTCCGATTTCACAACTCTTGTAGGTCATTTTGACATTTTCAACGTTAGCTTCGATAGCTACGACCTGTCGGTTGAGATTTGCTGCTAAGATTGTGAAAACACCAATATTCATACCAATATCTATTAGATTTAGCTCGGGGTCTGCAATCATTAGGTCCTGCATTAGACCGGTCTCCGTTGCCTCCCACTGTCCAGTGTTAGCGATACCCTTCGAAATATAAATGTCGATGCCGGGTTCATAAATACAAATTTTCGGATGTCCCTTCCTGGCAGTCAGGTTAACGCATAGATTCGTGTTGATGTCGTCAGTGTTCATCGGCGCCGTGTTGCACTTTTTCACTGTCCGCAACGGAAAGTTCAAAACCGGCCCTCCCTGCTCCATAACATGCACTGCGTCATCTCCTTTCTTCTGTAACAACGTATAATTTTGTTGCAGTTGACTCGTGACTTGTGCGACAATCTTCCACAAATTGTTCCTGACGAATTGGCCATCTGAAACGTGCGCAACTCGCAGTGCTTCGGGGGCGATGAAAACGCTGATGCAAACAAGGAAACTGAAGGCAAACATTGAGTAGATTATAACTTTTCGACACCGTGATAGTCGTCCCAAATTTCCCATTGCAAAATCTTGAAAGTCCTTGATGCTGAAACTAAACAGAAATCTTGTTAGGAAGAGTTGATGATCCTTGAAAGGTGAAGGCATATCCACAGATGGACGAATTTGAAAAAGAAAGAAGAAGCAAAGTGTTTTTTTGGACGAAGAAAATTTCTTACCAGTCGCTTTGCCAAGAGTGTCGCCAAACTCAGTGTTAAATCCCACTCGCTGAAGTCGGCAGGGTCAGCTCAGCTGTAATGCCTCCTACCAATCTCGGACACAGCAAAATAAGGAATGCAAATGAAGTACTGGTCCTCTTCCGATCACCGGTCACCGGTTGTTCGTATGCGTTAATAGTGCTTCAGGTGAGGCTCCGATGAGGGTTGGGTGGAAATGGTCAGCAAGGGTGGCGTGTCTGAATGACGTTTTGGCATGTTTTGCGGTATACCGTTCATGCATATAACGAGGAGGTCAATCTTGGTTTATCACATGAATGCCTCCCTTCAACCGCAGTAAACCGCAGCGAATGAGGCATTAGAAAAGCCCCCAGCGGGCGGGCCCCAAAATGTATTGCTGTAGAAAATTGCCGATTGACCGGTGATCGGAAGAGGACCCAGTACTGTATGTAGGTGATTACGTTTTGCAAGTCAACATGTACTTGCATGTATGTTACTACATGTAATTGAATGGACAATTAGTAATACTTCAATCATGATTAGCCATGGAGTTATAATACCTCCATGATTAGCCATAGAAAATCATTGCTGCGACAAGGGATGAATTAGGCCTTACCAGACACGTTTCATTTTGATTTTGTTTTGTTTACTGTATCCATGATTATTCACCTGGGTAACATGACAACGACTTCATGTATATAAATAATGTAATTTGTTTCATTCTATATACAGTGGTTTGCATAGTTGGGGCATTATGCTCTGGTGGAATTTGAGCCAGAAGGAAAGCTGGAGTTTGACTTTTCTCAATGCTTCCAGCAAAGAGAAAACCTGACTTAATTGAAAGTCTGGCTGAAGTTCGACCGTAGCGGACGGCCCTTGGTCTGGTCTTGCATACATGAATGCAACAGCTCACTAAAAAGCTAGGAAAATTAACCCTTGCAGTTCTGAAAATGCCACTCAGTGCTTGGTTTTCTGACGAGTGTGTCAGTTGAGAAAGAATGCAGAGATGGATTTTAAAAGAGGGTGCGAAATTATTCAGACCTGTTTGCAGGAAAAGGTTTATCGCAAGGAGGTGCATGAAAAACCAAAATTACATAAATTTCAGAATTTATACCATTTTGCTGTCAAAATACAGCAAACGGGTGCTGTCAAAATACAGAAAAGTGCTGTGTTACTCTGCTGCCAGCATTTGCTGTAAAAATTTTGCTGTTCAAATTTTTTACAGCAACAAATTTTCCCAACAAACGTGAATAACAACCAACATGTATGATGATGTTCAAATTTTTAAGGCTCGTCTACACGATCATACATTTGTTCAAAACATCATCATACATCTTGATGTTCATGGACAAATGTATGATCTTGTGGACTGTTTTCCCAACAAATTTGGACATGTATGATGATGTTCAAATTTAAAACAAATGAATGATCGTGGAGACAGGCCTGCTCAATACAAAGACAATGCATTGTCAACGCTTATCTTGCATACATGAAATGCAACAGCTCACTAAAAAGCTAGGAAAATTAACCCTTGCAGTTCTGAAAATGCCACTCAGTGCTTGGTTTTCTGACGAGTGTGTCAGTTGAGAAAGAATGCAGAGATGGATTTTAAAAGAGGGTGCGAAATTATTCAGACCTGTTTGCAGGAAAAGGTTTTTCGCAAGGAGGTGCATGAAAAACCAAAATTACATAAATTTCAGAATTTATACCATTTTGCTGTCAAAATACAGCAAACGGGTGCTGTCAAAATACAGAAAAGTGCTGTGTAACTCTGCTGCCAGCATTTGCTGTAAAAATTTTGCTGTTAAAAATTTTTACAGCAACAAATTTTCCCAACAAACGTGAATAACAACCAACATGTATGATGATGTTCAAATTTTTAAGACTCGTCTACACGATCATACATTTGTTCAAAACATCATCATACATCTGTATGATGATGTTCATGGACAAATGTATGATCTTGTGGACTGTTTTCCCAACAAACTTGGACATGTATGATGATGTTCAAATTTAAAACAAATGAATGATCGTGGAGACAGGCCTGCTCAATACAAAGACAATGCATTGTCAACGCTTATTGTCAGGGTTAACGACATAACCCTTCACAAAAGCTTATCCACGACAATCGCTCCACGTGTAAAGTTTTTCAGTGTTTCCGTGTGTCAGTGTTCCCCCTATTGTTCTGGAAACACTGGCAGATAGATCGACACGTTTCTCTGTGTGTCCTCCATTGTCGAGTCGCGGCTTATTCCGGCAGACAATAGGAGGGGAACACTTGCAGATGGGGAACACTGAAAAACGTTACACCGGACTTCGATTCCGGGGGACTTTTTCCGCGTTCACACCGTCACTCTAGTATACGAACTTTTACTCGACGTGCCGCTGACTAAGTTGATATGGCAAGGAGCCTTTTTCATGAGAACTTTCAAACAGTCATGCGTGGCTGGGGCCTTATAGAATCGGATATAAAACAGCAGGACGTTGTTTCATTGCTCGCATGCGCTATCATGTGTTCCCAGCTGAAATGTACAACTTTTGATGCGTTACCCGAGGAAACGGTCATAGTGTGTCAGATGAGTAAGTGGAGGGGAACCTGTATGGAGAAAACGGACGCTTTTAAACTTCAAGGTGCCCGGATGTACCAGAAGAAGAAGGTAATCTTCAGTCCGCGAACGCCGAAAATGATCGGTGGGTGTCGTTCTCATGTTGTTCCATGAGGTCCGTGTGTCGCTAGACTGGTACCATGGCCGTCCGACGGCGGCGCTGACTGATAATTCGACGATCAGTCAGCGCCATTTTTTCACCACGGTAGGCTACTTAGTCGCCGCCTCTTTTGTGCCGTCGCAAGGTCGACCGGACATCATTCAGCATCAGTAGTCCAGTAAATTTAAGCGAAAATTCGGGCGAACCTGGAACAAATTGCAACAGAAGTTTTTTTTGCTTTAAATGTTTTATTAGGTCACCTAGTTAATTCCTAGATTTACTGGACTACAGGGCGGCTTTCCATCGGAGCGTTTCCGCGCACGGAAACGCTCCAATGGAAAGCCGCCCTCAGACACACCAAAATCGCAGTTGTATTCCGAGGCCTGGCATTGGCGGGGGCCAGTTTCTCCTGTTGGTGATGGTCTTCATTGCTGACCACACAGCAGCTTTGATATCTTCGAATCAAAGTCCCGACATTGATGCTTTTGTGACCGTCGTACAACTTCGATTTTGGTGTAAATACTACATGCTGATATGCACATGTAATGAAAAGTATGAATTGTATGAAACGTACGTTCTAATTCAAAAAATTGTCGTTCATTAGGAAAAGGTACATCACTACCGCTTATTCCAACGTCTTCCAGTTGTACCAGCGATCCCCGCCAATAAAGTGTATTTTCTGGTATCTTTTAATCATTTACGTCACCTCAAACCAAGCACACCAGCGTTAGTGGTAAATTATGAAGAGTTTCCCTCCTATTGGCGGGTGATCGTCTACGGTCCCCAACCCAACTACTATAAACCCGTCCGATATGGGGTTCTCTACAATTCGTCCTATAGAAGTCATATGGATATCAGGCACTTAAGATGGTCAACGGTATCAACATTCATCGTGATTTTTTACTTCGTGTCGTCAAATAAAACATGTTCGCTCAAAGGTGGGAAAATGTATGACATTACACTTGGGAAATTTACTGCAAATCTGCTTCTCCCGAACAACGATGTGTGCGGGGCTCTCTGCGCCCTTAATAAAAAGGGGAAGGTTGTGTTCAATCGCATGAAATTTGCTACCAAGGATCTCGTATATACTTTGTGCTACAAAAAATTGCTCATAACTCTTTACCGTACACGTATACGACAGATAAGTAATGGTGAAACGGTCTTAACATTGGTAAACAAAACCACATTCAATATGTGGAAAAGGGGAATGCGTGGGTTACGAAATATCGAAATAATTCACAACCCTCCTTATATTTCTTCCGTCAATGTCTTCAGGTATAGTATGATGTTTCTTATTGTCCGTGACACGTCGAATCAGTTTAAACATGAAATAGACGAACCAGTCAACATCTATTCTAGGTACAGACTCATTACTATAACTGGCGTTAAAGGGACAACGGTTTTTATTCAATATTTGGATACGCCTAATTCCTCAGTACAATTGGGGACATTCCAAGTGAATTGTCGTCCCGACAACCCTCTTGTTCCAAAAACCAGATCCCGTCTGGTTGAGCAAACCGATCTAGTCTTTCAAGGAAAAGATAAAAACTTTGACACCTCACCAGGAAGTCAGTTTTTCCCAGACAGACCGATGAATGCATTGCTGACGTTTTGCCGCAAGCTGCTGGCGGGCGCTAAGGGTGAATTCATCAGGCCTGACTGTATACGCTTGTATAAAAGAATTCCTTGATGATATGGCTGTGGTGGTGGTTATGGATAGGAACACAGGAACATGAGTATGGCTTCGGCAGGCGCGGATCCAGGAGTTTTGGCAGAGGAGGGGGTCAGGGCCGCCGATGGCGGTCGTTGCAGGCGGGCACCGAAGTTGCCCGCCCCGACGAGGGGTCTGGGGGCCTCCCCCAGAAAATTTTGAAATCTAGTAGGCCGTAGACGCGATTTCCTGGCACCTCAGTTTCAAAACAGAAGCTTTATTCTTGCGGGTTTTTTGCTTATAATTGTCGCAAATTATTGAGAAAAAAACAATTGGTGGTGGCGAGCAGGCGACCCCCCCCCCGGATCCGCGCCTGCTTCGGCCCTGACGGAAAAATTTGATATAGCCTACAATACAAAATAGACGGCTGGTGTTCGGCACCCCCGATGGATTGAAGGACTTGCATGATACATGACCACTAGAAGCCATTGTAGTTAAATTGAAGCTCTTGACGCCGGATTCTAAAGTCATTGGCAAGTGCAGTAAACTCCCTACGGTTTCAAACCGCTACACCCATATACCCGCGCTCCGAAACTATTTCGATTCAGGAGATTCTCAAAAGATGATTAATAGACGGCGTTAGCTGTCCGATACGGTGGCCGATACGAGGTAGGCCTACCTACCGGTAGTAGGCGTGAGACTGGGATTCTCCCGTGTTCAAAACGTTCCCGACATCGCATTTTCAGATTTGCAAATTTTAACAAGTCACCTGATAAACGAAAACGCATCTATAACCTTGAAAAAGAATTGTTCGGTGCATGGGATAAAAATCAATAATAAAATCTATTCTCCTTTCACAACATTGTAGCGAGCATGAAAACCAACTTCGACTGTTCTTTTTTCTAGCCACCGGATTAAATGGTCATTGGTGTGTGATTTTTTGTATTAGACATCAATGAATTTTGTATATAGAGATCGTTAGCCTCTCAGCTGCATTGAATTTTACGCTATTTTCAAAGTAGGGGCCTATTAGGCGAGAGTAGGAACGTAGCTCATGAGCTAGCGGTCTCATAGCCGTTAAGGCCCCAAGGTGCTTCTCTCTCTGATAGGCCCTAGTATCTACTTCAAAGACTCAACATGATCACGCCCAAGTTTCAGCAGACAAATTGCAGGTAGAGCTACAATGTATTCAGATAGTGCACACTACATTTTACGCCAGCCTAACGCATGAACGAGCTAAGCACTAAGGGCGGAAGTAGGCCTATGCCAGTGGACCTTCTGAATTCAAGAAAGTGTGACTTATATGATTGCTCACCTGACGGCCGGGAGTCATTTTTCAGGAGGTCGATTGTAAGCTGCGGTTCGTCTCGTGAGAGTTGTTTCGGGAAAACGCTGTGGAAAACTGCGTGTCGCCTGCGAAGCTTGTAATTCAACCCCGGAATTCAACATCTAATCTTGAGCTCAGGTCGCCCTCTTCAACGCTATATTTAGATGTGGCCTCCTCCATGCAGACTGCGCGGCGGCCATTTGAATCGGGTGTATGGAAAACGCGACTCGCCATCAGCCATCAGCGAATGGCACTCCGATCGACAGTTTCCTGGGGTGCCACGCCCAGAAGAAGTATGCTGGCCATAAATTAAACCTGCACGGCCAATAGAATTGCTTCTTGCAACATGCGATGACAATATAACATGTGCGCAGGTAGTCAACTTCAATAGTGGCGCAGTGCCACTTCAAAAGATACATTCCCTACTTTTCTTTCCGACAGCAAGATATCTCGATTGTATTTTCAATCCGCTTTATATATACGTGTAATACCTTTTGGTGTCTTCAGCCATGTCGGCACTTCTATACACTCAATTATTCACTGGTATCGGCCTCAAACCGACTGTTCTCCCCCCGGTTCTCCCCCTTGAAAACGGTATAGTTGAGTTTGAGGCCGTTGGTCCGAGCCCTGTATGGTTGGCGCTGGAGAATTCTGGCGAAGTTTCAGCGATATTTTTCTCAGTTGCTGGCATGGATAGTTCGCAGAGATAGTTGGCAAATTTCATAATTCTCTGATTCTTGGTCAGGATGTAGGCTTTTATCACTCGTATATCGTCGAGAATCTTGGTGATTTGCCAGAGAAACCATTTTTTTTAAATCTTGTTTTTCTTTTAAAATACCAAGGTTCTCCACACTTCGAAGACAGTTGAAAAACCACGAATATTACATATGTTTAAAAACATAAACTCAAAAAAATGACACATACTCCACACGCGTTCATTTCATTTTCAATTACACAAAAATCGAAATTGGTATTTCCGGGGTCCAGCTTCTCCTGTTAGTGACGGTCGCCATTGCTGACCACACAGCCGGTTACACCTGCCGTTATATATTCCAATCGAAGTCCTGCCCGGGAAGTCCTGACGCTTTTTGATATGATAATGTTGGATAGCAAGGTCTCTGTGACATTACAACTGTGATTTTCTGGTGTATTTCATCGTTATGCAATAAAGGAGACTAGATCCACGACGGCGAAACTTTCATTTGAAAATAATGAAGTTCACGAAGCCTTGGAAATGCATTTTTGTAGTTTGTGTTGCTGCCGCTAGACTTCTCCTGTTGGTGACGGTCGCCATTGCTGACCACACAGCCGGTTACACCTGCCGTTATATATTCCAATCGAAGTCCTGACGCTTTTTGATGTGATAATGTTGGATAGCAAGGTCTCTGTGACATTACAACTGTGATTTTCTGGTGTACATGTATTTCATCGTTATGCAATAAAGGAGACTAGATCCACGACGGCGAAACTTTCATTTGAAAATAATGAAGTTCACGAAGCCTTGGAAATGCATTTTTGTAGTTTGTGTTGCTGCCGCTTGGTGGGTCCCTCTACGTCGGCAGACAACGCATTACAGACCCAATACCGTGCTCCTTTAATTGAGACAATGAAAAGGGGAAGTCTTTTTCATGAGCAATTTCAGACTGTCGTGCGTGGCTGGGGGCTTCTAGAATCTGACATACAACAGCAGGACGTTGTTTCATTGCTCGCATGCGCTGTCATGTGTTCCCAGCTGAAATGTACAACCTTTGATGGGCTCGCTGAGGAAACGGTGGTCGCTTGTCAGATGAGTAAAAGGAGGGGAACGTGTATGGAGAAGACGGAGGCATTTAAACTGCAAGGTGCCCGGATGTACCAGAAAAAGGTAATTGGATACATAACTCATGAACTCTGATCGCCAGTGAAGTCAGTCTCCACACGGATTCGCCTCACTGCGCACACGCGCGGCGAATCGGCGTGGAGAATTCGAAGAATAGCCTGGTTCCACGCCCGTGGACGGGTGAATCAGCGTCACCATTGTCACGACAGGTAGCGCTCGTACCTCGCACTGACCTGTCACCGCGCGCTGAAGGCATCATGGGAAATTTTGGGACTCGGCTACTTGTTACATGTTCAAGATGGCATTCAATTCCCCAGTTCATGTCCGTCTTCCAGGTAACCCGAATGTCATCCTTTTCTTCTCAACAATGTCATATATATATACGACAATAAACAGATAAATGAAATATCAATTATTTGCAAAGTGTGCAAGAAATAAACCTCATGTCGCTATTTTCCTAGGATTTACGTTCGTGGCGCAGTAGAGTTGTGATTTGGCTCGCGTATTTAGAAACTAACAAATTTAGGCGTGATGCCGGACGCAATGTCAGCGCAATGTGAATAACAATGCTTGAACGCAAAGTTTCAGCCTGGAATCCACGTTCGCTATGCCGTTTTTTCGAGTTTTTACGGAATGATTTTGTTTTGATTGTAGTTTTCCAGCATAAGTGATGCGGTCAAACATGGCGGTGACTGATCGATGACAGTGTCTATTTGTGTAACGTAGTGGAGAAAATGGGCACTGTTGTACAGTTTGCGCGCGCTGAAGGCATCATGGGAAATTTTGGGACTCGGCTACTTGTTACATGTTCAAGATGGCGGTCAATTCCCCAGTTCATGTCCGTCTTCCAGGTAACCCGAATGTCATCCTTTTCTTCTCAACAATGTCATGTATATATACGACAATAAACAGATAAATGAAATATCAATTATTTGCAAAGTGTGCAAGAAATAAACCTCATGTCGCTATTTTCCTAGGATTTACGTTCGTGGCGCAGTAGAGTTGTGATTTGGCTCGCGTATTTAGAAAACTAACAAATGTCGGCGTGATGCCGGACGCAATGTCAGCGTCATGTGAATAACAATGCTTATTAAGGCAGAGTTTCAGCCTGGAATCCACGTTCGCTATGCCGTTTTTTCGAGTTTTTACGGAATGATTTTGTTTTGATTGTAGTTTTCCAGCATAAAAACTACTGATAAACGAAAACGCATCTATAACCTTGAAAAAGAATTGTTCGGTGCATGGGATAAAAATCAATAATAAAATCTATTCTCCTTTCACAATTGTAGCGAGCATGAAAACCAACTTCGACTGTTCTTTTTTCTAGCCACCGGATTAAATGGTCATTGGTGTGTGATTTTTTGTATTAGACATCAATGAATTTTGTTATAGAGATCGTTAGCCTCTCAGCTGCATTGAATTTTACGGTATTTTCGAAGTAGGTGCCTATTAGGAGAGTGAACATGGTGAAGAACGTAGCTCATGAGCTGGAGGTCGCCGTGAAGGCCCCAAAGTGCTTCTCTGATAGGCCTACGTACATTACGTACTTCAAAGAATCAACATGATCAAGCCCTAGTTTCAGCACTACACAAACATGACAAACTGCAGGTAGAGCTACAATGTATTCAGATAGTGCACACTACATTTTACGCCAGCCTAACGCATGAACGAGGTAAGGGCGGAAGTACAGTGGAACCTCTCTATTAAGGACACCTTTGGGACTGACAAATGCTGTCCTTAATTGAGAGGTGTCCTGATTATAGAGGTTGAAATGAATAGAAATGACCATTTTGGGACTGAACATTGGTGTCCTTAATAGAGAGGTGTCCTCCTGCCAGAGGTGTCCGTTAAGGGAGGTTCCACTGTATATGGACCTTCTGAATTCAACAAAGTGTGACTTATATGGTTGCTCACCTGACGGCCGGGAGTCATTTTTCAGGAGGTCGACTGTAAGTTGCGGCTCGTCTCGTGATATTTGTTTCGGGAAAACGCTGTGGAAAACTGCGCGTCGCCTGCGAAGCTTGTAATTCAACCCCGGAATTCAACATCTAATCTTGAGCTCAGGTCGCCCTCTTCAACGCTGGAACAGGGCGGCCTCCTCCATGCAGACTGCGCAGCGGCCCTGAATCGGGTGTATGGAAAACGTGACTCGTCATCAGTTGGCAAGTTGACCGGGCGAATGGCACTCCGATCGACAGTTTCCCGGGGTGCCACGCCCAGAAGAAGTATGCTGGCCATAAATTAAACCTGCACGGCCAAAAGAATTGCTTCTTGCAACATGCGATGAAACAGTGCCACTTCAAAAGATACTAGTAGGCTACATTCCCTAATTTTCTTTCCGACAGCAAGATATCTCGATTGTATGTTCAATCCGCTTTATATATACAATGTACGTGTAATACCTTTTGGTGTCTTCAGCCATGTGGGCACTATACACTCAATTATTCACTGGTATCGGAAACCGACTGTTCTCCCCCCGGTTCTCCCCCTTGAAAACGGTATAATAGTTGAGTTTGAGGCCGTTGGTCCGAGCCCTGTATGGTTGCGCTGGAGAATTCTGGCGAAGTTTCAGCGATATTTTTCTCAGTTGCTGGCAAGGATAGTTCGCAGAGATAGTTGGCAAATTTCATAATTCTCTGATTCTTGGTCAGGATGTAGGCTTTCATCACTCGTATATCGTCGAGAATCTTGGTGATTTGCCAGAGAAACCTTTTTTTTATCTTGTTTTTCTTTTAAAATACCAAGATTCTCCACACTTCGAAGACAGTTGAAAAAACACGAATATTACATATGTTTAAAAACATAAACTCAAAAAAATGACACATACTCCACACGCGTTCATTTCATTTTCAATTACACAAAAATCGAAATTGGTATTCCCGGGGTCCAGCTTCTCCTGTTGGTGACGGTCGCCATTGCTGACCACACAGCCGGTTACACCTGCCGTTATATATTCCAATCGAAGTCCTGACGCTTTTTGATGTGATAATGTTGGATAGCAAGGTCTCTGTGACATTACAACTGTGATTTTCTGGTGTACATGTATTTCATCGTTATGCAATAAAGGAGACTAGATCCACGACGGCGAAACTTTCATTTGAAAATAATGAAGTTCACGAAGCCTTGGAAATGCATTTTTGTAGTTTGTGTTGCTGCCGCTTGGTGGGTCCCTCTACGTCGGCAGACAACGCATTACAGACCCAATACCGTGCTCCTTTAATTGAGACAATATGAAAAGGGGAAGTCTTTTTCATGAGCAATTTCAGACTGTCGTGCGTGGCTGGGGGCTTCTAGAATCTGACATACAACAGCAGGACGTTGTTTCATTGCTCGCATGCGCTGTCATGTGTTCCCAGCTGAAATGTACAACCTTTGATGGGCTCGCTGAGGAAACGGTGGTCGCTTGTCAGATGAGTAAAAGGAGGGGAACGTGTATGGAGAAGACGGAGGCATTTAAACTGCAAGGTGCCCGGATGTACCAGAAAAAGGTAATTGGATACATAACTCATGAACTCTGATCGCCAGTGAAGTCAGTCTCCACACGGATTCGCCTCACTGCGCACACGCGCGGCGAATCGGCGTGGAGAATTCGAAGAATAGCCTGGTTCCACGCCCGTGGACGGGTGAATCAGCGTCACCATTGTCACGACAGGTAGCGCTCGTACCTCGCACTGACCTGTCACCGCGCGCTGAAGGCATCATGGGAAATTTTGGGACTCGGCTACTTGTTACATGTTCAAGATGGCATTCAATTCCCCAGTTCATGTCCGTCTTCCAGGTAACCCGAATGTCATCCTTTTCTTCTCAACAATGTCATATATATATACGACAATAAACAGATAAATGAAATATCAATTATTTGCAAAGTGTGCAAGAAATAAACCTCATGTCGCTATTTTCCTAGGATTTACGTTCGTGGCGCAGTAGAGTTGTGATTTGGCTCGCGTATTTAGAAACTAACAAATTTAGGCGTGATGCCGGACGCAATGTCAGCGCCATGTGAATAACAATGCTTGAACGCAAAGTTTCAGCCTGGAATCCACGTTCGCTATGCCGTTTTTTCGAGTTTTTACGGAATGATTTTGTTTTGATTGTAGTTTTCCAGCATAAAAACTCATTCTTTTAGGAAAACGTTTTACTCTATCGCTTAGCAGAACGTCTGCCTCTGATCCCAGCCATTGCCACTGAAAAAATACAAGATCACGAATCTGTTCATCTATTATATCTCAATGCAACCATATCTGCGTTAGTGGTTTATTATTTAGAACAACCCCTTCGTTATACGCGAGTACTCGTGTACAGCCCTCAGCCTAATCATAAACCCGTCAGATTCGGGCTTCTGCGCAACTCCTCGTATTTTTATCATATTAGTGGCCTGAAACGAATAACAGTGCCAGTATCAAACTACATTGTAACGTTTTTGGTAGTGAAAGTGTCTCGGCGGAGAACTTGTTCAGTTGCTGAGGTGGGTTATTACGATGTATTAAATGGGGGAATCTCAGCACGTTTGATGTTCCCAAAAAGGGTCGAATGTAGGTTCTGTAAAATTCTTGATAATGGAGAAATACGACCTAACATCCACGTTATTGATGAAAATGTCATTACTCTCTTCTGCGACTACAGATCCTTAATTTTATTTGCATGTCATACACGCATCAGTAGTGACAAATCAAAAGTGATATTCGTAAACAAAACGGTATTTAAGGTGAGAAAGGACGGATGGTGGTACTTTATACCTTTTTACGACTGTCCTGATGTTTTGTTTGTGCTTTTCTTCCACAACGCCATGAGATTTTTCATTTTCCGCGATGCATCAAATCAGTTTACGCGTCAAATTGAACAAACTTTGAACATCCCTTTTAAGTGTCGTCATCTGACTCCGAGTATCTTGACGGCGTCAGTTTTATTCCGTTGTCTGTCCGTCCATCCGTCACGGACAAAACTGGTGCAATTCAAGGTGAACTGCCGTCCAAACAATCTTCTTACACCCAAGACCAGATACCATGTGGTTCGGCAAACATCCATCGAACTTCACGGAAAATATAGGCCTAATCTTTTGAATTCGCCGGGCATTCTTATTGATAAAGTTGGTAGTGGTTTATTTTATCACCATCGGGAGAAGACGCGTGTTGGAGAAACCAGACACGACTGGGTTTATTTGTACAGATAGACGATTTTGAGGGGGACAGTTGCTGTTTTCGGCAGCCTGATGGATTGTTCAACACTGCCGTACTCCACAACAATCAGTCGGGTTCCATCAGTTGCGCATGTCCAAAGTCGAATGGGAGTTGCCAATGCCACCCAAAGTGTCTCTGAACACACGATCGATCACTCCTCAGCAGTGCTGTAATGCTTCGTAATTGGAGCAATATAAAATGCGGAATGCGACGTCACTGCGGAGGAGTTTGACGATCGATTGCCGCCATCTTGGATATATTAATCAAACTCCTCACAGCGCCATCTAGTCTCCATTCTTCGAGCCATCATAAAATGCGGAACGGAACGGAAGACGATGGCAACAGATATTCCTTAAAAATGCATGTTGTACGACTATCAAGGCTTCACTCTTTGGAACCACTTAGCATGTGGTGAAACGCACATTTAGGTCTGTCTACAGCCTACATGTAGTTCACCAAAATACAGAAATTGTAATTTTGAAAATAAATGAAGTGAATTTTGCTGGCCACGAAGTTATTTCTTTATCACTTTTTACTGACGCGACGTGTTCCCTTTAATCACCGTTAGTTGTTTTTTCGTGCAAACTCTATCAGTGGACGAAAATAAAACACTGTACCATGTAGGCCTAAGTTGTATGCAAGTTATATCATGATATGACTATTTTAGGTTTTTTCCTATAGGAGAAACTTAAGATTGATTACAGACTTTTTCACAAAGGAATATTCCGACCACCCCTGCTTCTTGCTAAAAAAGACACCTGGCTCTTTGATTGGAAAAGTGGGTGGTTGATAGTACACAAGTTTCCTCTGCTGACTTCTCCTTTTAGTAATGTACTGGTGTATCACCGCAGTGGCAACGATTATGTCCTGCTGTATAAACATGAAATTTATCTACATTTCGACAGATTAATTTTGACTGCTGTTTACAAGCAATTGATATTCCCCGTCAAATTTCGGGAAACTGGATGCGTTGTATCCCTTTGTGATGTTGCACATGGAACCCTTCCTGGTAAATTAATTATGCCAGCTGTAATACGAATTTGTTGTCTACGACTAGTAGCGTTGTTTATTGGTTTAAAGGGTAAGATACTTTTTTGTTGTATGATCTCAGGTCGTAATGTGTACGCCCTCTACGACTTAGAACAGTCTAACAATTCTAGTAAATTTGACCTTGTCCTAAAAAACGGATTTCGCGTCGTTCTAGGAAGGCGTCCTGTCCGCCTGGATAAGGGAATTCACTACCTCTTCGTCGATTCTGGTGACATTTATATAGTTTCACATATTGAGGAATACAAATATAATCCCTTGGAATACAAAGTCAGGCTGTTAAAAACATTTGACAGAGCATGCCGTACACTGGTCATCCACTTTGACCTTTGGTCGTCTTTATTTTTCCTGTTTTCCCCACCCTTACCCTGCGCTATAACACTGGAGCAAGTCCATGACCCAAAGGATGGGTTCATGAAACAGGGGTCCGGTAGGTTCACATTTCTTGAGACAGCTACGTCATTTTATCCACATATCAACGATAGGACCGCAGAGCATTTCGAGTTTAGCTCAAAGGACGGCTCTTTCAAGCATTTTGTAATGGAAAGAAACGGTCAGAAAAGGATTTTTAAGGGAATTGGGATGTACAGACCAATAGATAGGTGGTAGATAGGGGTGTTCCCGTCTACAAGGACAAGATCTTTCGCGGCAGGCGACAGTCCGTCGGCGGGGTTTTTTATTTGCCCTTGGCGTAGACACCCGCCTCAGCTACAGGGACCATGGCTTTTAGTACCATGATCAATGAAGAAGCCAATATTAGTGAAATTGAAGCTCTCGACGCGGGATTCTAAAGTCATTGGCAAGTGTAGTAAACTCCCTACAGTTTCAAACCGCTACCCCCATATACCCGCGCTCCGAAACTATTTCGGTTCAGGCGATTCTCAAAAGATAACTAATAGACGGCGTTAGCAGGCCGATACGAGGTAGGCCTACCTACCGGTAGGACGCAAGGCCTTGGGTAGCACGGTCTTAAATTAGGCCTGAGAATGGGGTTCTCCCGTGTTCAAAACGTTCCCGCCATCGCATTTTCAGATTTGCAAATTTTAACAAGTCGGTAATCAGCTGAAAAACGAAAACGCATCTAACCTTGAAAAAGAGTTGTTCGGTGCATGGGATAAAAATCAATAATAAAATCTATTCTCCTTTCACAACATTGTAGCGAGCATTGGACTGTTCTTTTTTCTAGCCACCGGATTAAATGGTGTGTGATTTTTTGTATTAGACTTCAATGAATTTTGTATATAGAGATTGTTAGCCTCTCAGCTGCATTGAATTTTACGATGTTTTCAAAGTAGGGGGCCGATTAGGAGAGTGAAGAACATAGCTCATGAGCTAGAGGTCTCATAGCCGTGAAGGCCCCCATGAAGTGCTTCTCTGATAGGCCTAGGCCTATGTCATGATGTACCTACTTCAAATCAAAGAATCAAGATGATCAAGTCCTAGTTTCAGCAGACAAACTGCAGGTAGAGCTACAATGTATTCAGATAGTGCACACATTTTACGCCAGCCTAACGCATGAACGAGCTAAGGGCGGAAGTATGGACCTTCTGAATTCAAGAAAGTGTGACTTATGATTGCTCACCTGACGGCCCCGGAATCATTTTTTCAGGAGGTCGACTGTAAGTTGCGGTTCATCTCGTGATATTTGTTTCGGGAAAACACTGTGGAAAACTGCGCGTCGCCTGCGAAGCTTGTAATTCAACCCCGGAATTCAACATCTAATCTTGAACTCAGGTCGCCCTCTTCAACGCTGGAACAGGGCGGCCTCCTGGGCTAGGTCCAGGAAAAACTGTACAGTGGGACCATGGGACAAGCTGGTAGTGCGTAATAAAAACACCCTGTAACATGTCAATGTGGGCTATCAAGACATAATTTGGGGTAGGTTATTCAGAATTGGCTCCTTTAGATCGGAATATAGTAGTCTGAAACATACTAGGCCCGTTTTATTTTAGCCTGATATTTACCGTTCCCGGCAGGGGTGTAAGGATATTGGTTTCAGGGCTGTGAAATGGCGGCGATTTCGTATGATATTTACATTGTCCGAGAAAATTGCCAATAAAAAGAGTTAGAATCATTGGAATTTAATGAAACTCAAATATGATATTCTCAACAAATGCCACTTGAGCCTGTGAAAATTTGAATTGGCTCCTATGTGTAGTTTTTGAATTATTTGGCAAAATGTATGTACAGTCGATGTACAGGACGTGTACAGAAAATNGTGTATGGAAAACGTGACTCGTCATCAGCTGGCAAGTTGACCGGGCGAATGGCACTCCGATCGACAGTTTCCCGGGGTGCCACGCCCAGAAGAAGTATGCTGGCCATAAATTAAACCTGCACGGCCAATAGATTTGCTTCTTGCAACATGCGATGACACCTCTACCGTTGTTGATATCAGACTATAAACCCAAACTTTAAACTTTAACTTTATAACATGTGCGCAGGTAGTCAACTTCAATAGTGGCGCAGTGCCATTTCAAAAGATACATTCCCTACTTTTCTTTCCGACAGCAAGATATCTCGTTTGTATTTTCAATCCGAATACCTTTTGGTGTCTTCAGCCATGTCGGCAATAGGCCTGTACACTCAATTATTCACTGGTATCGGCCTCAAACCGACTGTTCTCCCCCTTGAAAACGGTATAGTTGAGTTTGAGGCCGTTGGTCCGAGCCCTGTATGTTTGCGTTGGAGAATTCTGGCGAAGTTCTGCGGTGTTTTTCTCAGCTGCCGGCAGGGATAGTTATTGACGTCACATAGTTTAGCAAACTTCATAATTCTCTGATTCTTGGTCAGGATGGAGGCTTTTACCACTCATATATCGTCGAGAATCTTGGTGATTTGCCAGAGAACCATTTTTTTTATCTTGTTTTTCTTTTAAAAATGCCAAGATTCTTCAGTTCGAAGACAGTTGAAAAACCACGAATATTACCGTACTAACATAACTCACAAAATTACACATACTCCGCACGCATTCATTTCATTTGTCAATTAACACCAAACTCGCAGTTGTAAGGTCAGCGGGTATGGTATTGCCGGTGTAACGTTTTTGAGTGTTCCCCATCTGCGAGTGTTCCCCTGCTATTGTCTGACGGAATAAGCCGCGACTCGACAATGGAGGACACAGAGAGAAACGTGTCGATCTATCTGCCAGTGTTTCCAGAACAATAGGG
>NMRB01001184.1:116962-133408 GCA_002633025.1 Notospermus geniculatus
TGTGATGGGCCGACATGCTGTTTGTAAAATGCTTCTTGTTGCTCGGGTGTGAGCTTTTTAAGCTGTTCTTCAAACCTTGTTTGCTGTTCTGGGGTCAAATTCAGCGTTATCGAGTGATTTGCAACCTAAAACATAAGAACATTTCAAATGACAGGAGTCACTGACACCCTCTGTATGCAAAGGAGCCTGAAGGTTTCACGTCACCGCAGTTTGTGGTGAGCGGTTCAGTATCCACACTTAAGCATTTCAAGGCAACACACGTTTCTATCCACATGCAATATCAAGACAACACCTACCTTCACTTGAACTGGCCTTGGTCCACTTTGAGTATTTGATATCACATTAGCACCATTCTGGACTTTTGCCTCTGCAGATCCATGTGAGAGAGCTTGAACTCCAGCGGGAATTTTATTCACCTTGGTCTCCATCACAATAGGAGTAGGTCCACTTTTTGAAATGGTCACATTTGGCGCAGGTTCCTTGTGCATATTTTTGATCCCTACAATTGCACTTTTAGCGTCCGTGACAATATGTTGTGACACTGGTACCGATACCGGTAGCCGGTTGGCTTGGGTCACAGGAGAAACAGCAGGATTCCCAGGCTGTTTATTCTGTTGCTGCTGTTGTAATTGTTGCTGTTTCTTCAAGGCAACTTCTTGCCCGTGCGCAATTATTTTCCGTTGGACCTCGATAAGTTTTTGTAAATGCACATCCTCCTCTGGCCTCCTGTCCTTTTTGGCAAGAAGCAGCTTCATCTGATGTTGAACCTTTTGCAGGGCTAACTGTGCCTGCTGGCTTAGATGCACAGTTTGCATTTGAGTAGCATTGTTGTTCTCTGAAGTCGGTTGTACACTGAGTATTGGAACTGATGTACTACTTGATATGGTTGGACACTGAGTAGCTTGGCTTGCAGCAACAGTCGTTATGGCAGTGGATAGGGATACACAGGGTTGAGCACATACATTAATGGGAGCACTTTGAACAGGATTTGGCTGAACGTTTAACTGCATTGCAACGTTTTTTGCTTCCGTAGGCCGAGTTACCACTGCCCCAGACGTGAGGGGAGAAGTTACTGGCTTCACATCCAAGGTTTGTGAAACTGCCACTTTCATCCCAAGCTGTGACACGGCTGGTTGAACAGTTGACTGGGAAGCATTCGTGATAGTGGTAGGAACAGGTGAATTGGACTGAGAAAGCGAGGAAGAGAGGTTTGCCGATGAGCTGAGGGTACCCCGGACTGCCGAATTTGGAGGTACGGCATTTACACTCGTGTTTTGAACATTATGGATGCTCACAGCATTAGACATGGAAGAGTTTGAAGACTGTGAAAATGATACCGGTGTGCTAGACGAAGGTGGGGCAACCCGTGATAACGTCACATTCGAAACATTCACAGCGATAGACGGTGGCAAAGTCTGCCTGGTCACAGGAGTTGGCACAGATCCATTTTGACTATTCACAAGATTTGTTTTAGACACACTGTTCGTCACAAGACTTGAACTTTTTGAAGACATGAACTCTAAGTTGCAAATACTGATAGCTTGAGATAGGATATTATCAGCTTGAGCTTGGGCAGCAGAGAGGGAGCTCGGAACAGCTTGGTTTGTAGAGACTTGCGCCCTAGTCCCACTCTTTCCACCAGGAGAACGGCGATTTGTGTCACCTGCTCGTTGGATTTGAATCCCACTGTGTTTCTTTGAAGCCGCCTTGGCAAGAATTTTACTCTGAGCTGCAATTACGTTACTCACCAACTGGCTGGTACTAGTCACAGGGTTCGTCACAGACAGAGTTGTTTTTGGAGACTGACTGATGTGGTTCAAATAAACCTGTCCTCCAGCATTCGGTGCTTGATTCGCAGTGTTACTCACCAGCTGACTTTGCACGGTCGTAGCCTGCGGAATATTATTCACTATCACATTAGCCTGAGATAACTGCACATTCAAATTTGACGTCTGAATCTTCGCCGAATTAGCAAGCTGGGTCATGTTGGAACCAGCAACATTCACAGCCTGTAAGTTTTTCAACTGTTGTAAATTAATATTCTGTCCTCCCACATTCACAATGACATTGCCATTTTCAGCTGGCAAAGACTTGGGCAGCAGGTTCATATTTGCTGGCTGGTTTAGCGTCACAGCACCAGTGGTCGTTTGAAACTGACCCAAGTTTTGATGCGGGGCTATGAGAATTGTCTTCTGTCCATTTTGCACAGGCGCTCCAGAATTCTGAGAGGTTGTTTGCAGAACGGATGGCACTGTCCGTAATATGATATTCCCTTGTTGACCACCTGCAGCACCCTGAATCACAATCTGCGACGGTTGTTGTGAATAACCTAACAAATTTGCATTAGAAGCACTGATTCCAGTCTGCGGCGTATTTTGCACAATTTGATTCTGCACAAGAACTTGCTGGCCCGGTGCACTTGGAGATGTTATCAAGTGCTGAAGATTCTGCAACTGTAAACCACTAGGAAGGAGATATTTTCCAGTCGAGGTTTGCAGAATCGTTGAGCCCTGTAAGTTTATAGGGGTGGAGTTCTGAATAGTTGAGATCACAGACGTAGTGGCTTGAGGCTGATAATGCAACGTGTTACTGGCATTATGAACCTTATTTGTCAACCCAGGCTGAATAGGAACCTGGAGCGATAATGACGGTGACGGTGATGCACTCTGGGTAACAGCTTTCTGGATTTGAATCGCTGGTTGTCCAAGAGAGGCTTGTTGCTGGACTATTGGTGCATTGTTTATTGTCGGTTTTGGAAGAAGTTGCGGCTGCCTCATCAGCAGAGGAGAATTTGTCCTGGAAACCAACAAATGATTAAATGAAATATTTTGATAATCTCCTGTCAGTCTGATGAACTAAAACATCAGAGAAGTGGACCTGGTCTTTGGCAGTGAAAGAGTAAAAGGTGACCTACGTACCTAGAGTTTCCAATAGGTGAAGGTGCTTGGTGCAGCACAGTCTGTTGAACCTGTGGACTGGGAGACTGATGACCAGCAACCACAGTCATGGGACTGCCATGGGCAACCAGTGGGCTACCAACAGGGTGGTTCATCGGGCTTGGTGCCATCGGGCTTTGTGAAGGTGGCGGCATTGGACTTCCAACGACTATAGGCTGGTTAATATTTGAGTATGGCTGCTGTACCTTGATCTGCTGCTTTATCACATTCTGGTAACCAGCAATGCTGGTTCCAGGTTGTGCACTCGTTGAAGGAGTTACATTATCATGGTGAGCATTCAGGGCCTCCTGAAATTGGAAGGACCAGAAAAGCAATAATTTTGATTGATCAAAGAGCTGCAAACATGTTCACTCTGTCCTAATACTGGCACCAGAGACTGGGTGGAATTCTCTTCTCAAAATTGAAGGCTGTGAGATGCTAATGGTCAGCTCAGAGGACCAGCTGCAGCAATAGAACTCAACACAGTGACTGTGCTATAAATTTACACCATTATACTTACTCTATTATTAAGTGACTGCTCTTGTTCTAGAAACGCATTCAATGCCTGAGGATCACTGAAATGAGGAAAGTATTACTTAACAAGAAAATCTATTCAAAGGGCTGAAGATCACAAAATATTACACATGACATACTAATTAAAAGTGGCTACCAATTATCATCAACCACATGTCTAGAACTGACAACATACCAAGACAAAGATAAATACATAGCCTAGGCCTATTTGATAATACTAATCCATCCCAAACCAATGTTTAAACTTCAAGTCAAAATTCAACACTGTCAGCCACAATCGACACTGCAGATGTCTTCTTACCCGATGACATCCAGAAGACATTGGGCATCCTCCATTTCAAATCATTTTCCAAGATATTCAAGGTCACATCATGTCTGTCTGGAAGGAAATACAATCAGGTAAAAAAATAATCGATCAAGTTGGTGTCACAAAATGTGAAATTTTGTCATTTAGGCCTAGACCCTATTCATTTGTTTAGGCCTAGGCCTATTCGAAATCGAACATGTCGAATGAAGGGAGTCTTTTCAAAAAAAGATGGGGCTGCTCTCCTCTTTTCTGCAATAAATAGGCCTAGGGGCCTACCGTACTGTTAGCCCCCTAAGGCTAGGCCTACTGTACTGTAGCAATGCCGATGCCGGATGGCATGGCCAATAAAAAATAAACAACTCACATGACATACACAGGCCTAGGGCAGGCCTATATTGCCAATTTTATAGTCTGGCAATCACAGTTGTCATGTGCGTTTTGTTGACAATGTACCTGTTCTATACATACAACATGCACATGTCATGCATGTACGATGTAGGCCTACAGTACAACACACAGTTGATTTATTTGTATTGTAATTTGTATGCTGCTGTGCTCAATGTACACAATACACACTGGCGCGCCGTGTACATCATGTACATTCTGTGTAGTAGACACTGGTAGACGAGTTTCGACATTTCGATCTTTTTCTACGTGCGGGATCACACTAAAACGACTCGATCTCCGCATTATTTCACAACTAAAACGCTGCTCACAGAGACACAATTCCGTATTACTCATTATAACAATGATGCGGGCGAAAATGGGCTAGATTTCCGGGTCAGAACGGGAGCGATGTTGACATTTCCCCGACAGAGGTTTTTACACAAATCAACATTCTTCACACAGGGGAGAGATTTGAACAATGCGCGAACGCCAAATTTGTTTATTATGTTACCAGCCGGATGGCACTGGTGAAATTTGCATCAAAACAATGCATTTAGCGCAATGAAGGGCGATTTACAGCCCGATTGCACTGGTTTGACATCTCTAGCCCATCTTTTCCCCTGAAAATTTTATCAGCAAAATAATATTCAGAAAACACTCACCGTCATGTAACCTGCCAATGGGCTTGCGGGGTTCACAAAAGTGAAATCAGGGAGCAATTTGACCTTTTGACCTATGACGTAAAACGAGGCTTAAACGCCTCCTGTACTGATTTTAGCCCGCTGTCACATCATAGAAAGCTTCAAAGGGGAAGAATAAATACTTTCTAGGCTCACTGAAGGGGAAACGTGGCCTAGAATTGCCATTATGGGGGCATAAAACGCAGTTTGATCCCCTGAAATGAGTTCACAAAATTGATGACGTAGAACGTAAATGAGTCACCTGATAAATTGACCTAATTCGGCTGTCTTGTAACATAACAAATGTGCCTCCTTTTTCTATTATTGGGGAATTTCTGGTGCACAGATTACATTGTTCGTATCTTTAATCGATTGTTGCTATGAATACTGCAGTAAAGGGTGTTGATTATTCGTAAAGGCAAACATGTCGAGTGTTTATCTTGCTCCGCCCACATGATGAAATTCACCCAGAAATTAGCATGAGGTTGAGCGCGTGCCAATTCTATTTTTAGATTGTCACGTGGTTTCTAGGATGTAAATAATAACAATACCACGTGTACTGTTCACAGCTGGCAGTTGTCATGGTTGTCAGGTTATACAACTGAATCATTAAATTTCAGGCTCTGAGCTGAAAAGAAATAACAAAGCAGATTTAAGATTTATAGCAATTTAGTTACAGCTCTTCTCTCACACTGGATCGTCACTTGACCATTGTCATTTATTTGCAGAGATATGAAGCCACCAAACCGAGAACTGGTACCTTGCATTGTGCGGGCAAGCAGAGGAAGGAAAATGTCAAGCAACAGTGGAATCATTCTTAGTCAAGAACATGGTTGTGTCCTGACACATTCTACATTCCTGGTTCCACATATCTCTCACAAGACTCCGATGCCGTCCACAGGAATCCTGAATGATGATGTTTCCTTCTCAGTAATCGTTGAGGAGGGGCGGAATTTTCCTGATAATTTATGCAGTTTAAAAGATAACAAACTTCTCAAACCAGCTCATCCAAAGGAAAGAATTTTATCAACATTGCAAGCAGATTATATCGGGTCATTTGGATGTGCTAAATTTGAAGACGACCTTTTGAAGATGATGCCAAATTCTCAAGGTTGGAAATTCTCAGAGACACCAGATATCATATGTGATGATGGACTTGAAGAAGATGACAAATCAAAAGAGATCCACTTGCAAATGCTTCCAGTGTTCATCCTTTTACGAGTTCAGGATCATTACAAATTGTGCAAAAAAGCAATATCTGGAAAATGGACATTACTCCCATCTTCAAAATTAGAAATTGGTGCCAGTTTGTATGTTGAAGGTACTCCATTTGGAGATGCCAGCCCACAGATCTTCATCAACTCGATCAGTAAGGGAATCCTTTGTAACCGCAGCGATGCTGGGACGTTACTTTTGACTGATGCTCGTTGTGTCCCCGGGGAAGAAGGTGCAATTGTTTATTCTGCCCCTTCCTCTGATGCTGCCAATCATAATCAAAGGTAATCAATCCATAACTCTTTTGTCTGTCAATCAATGGCTGATCCTGTGGCATTGATTCTTGCTACTTTTCCACATTTCAGAAGCAAAACAACTTTTTTTGTCATTGCCACGTCTTAGTTACTTTGTGAAGACAACTCTGGTTGCACAATGATTTTTTAGATCGATCTCCCACAGAGCCTGTGTCACTCTAGGTGGGATTTTATCAAGTTATCTTATTGCAGGTACATGGTGGGCATGGTAGTTGTTCCACTTTGTTGGAAGGATGGTGAATGGGCCGGTCTCTCCATATGTTGTGATATCATCACCATCATCTCTTCACTTCATCAGAACTTTCCAGATTATCAAGAAATGTGTAAAGTTGAGACAGAAGGTGAGGTTTCTCCTGACTGGCCATTCTGGCTGCAAGCACTGTGAAACTTTGGTGCCTTTGTAATTTTCCATGCTGCCCCATCAATGCTGGTCTTGCACCCATCGAGCATGGACAGTTGGTTTACAAGCCAGATGCGCTGACTGCTCTGCCAGTAAGGATCCTCCATGGCCAGTGGATTAAAATTTTAGGCCGTGCAACATAACTAGGGGTACAGTTCATGTGTCACCACTGAGGTCCCAGGTTTGATCCCCAGTCAGTCCTGTCTTGAGTAAGTCATAGAGAGGGCAACTCTGGTTTCCTTCTGCCCAGTGACTATAAGAAGTGATTTATTTCAGATGAAATCGTCAAATCTCAGTTTGGGCCTATACCACCTGCTGTGAAGTCTTGTTGTGCTTTTGTGAGATGCTCTGTACATTGGGGAAGTGGCCTTCTACTTGATTCAAGGACAGTTCTCACATGTTCGCATGTTGTTAAGGAAAAGGACTCAGTGACGGGTTTGTCGTTATTTTAATTAATTTCTCATAAACCTATGATCACATTGATATTCAGTGGAAACTCTCAATGAAGGGCACCTTCGGAGTCCGTACTGTACTGTACTGTACTTCATTATCCAAGATACAGAATAGCACAAAATTGACACACAAAATGATAATAAGCAAAAAGTCAATCTCCAGAATTCACAAATTTTCAACCCCAACCGGGGTCTTTTTCAAGTGGAACTTTACAATCTGAAACTCTAGAAAAGACTGAGCTGAAACCCGAATGTAGAACTAACTACTTCATTATCCCATGTAAATGTACCTCGACTTCATTATATCCTTCATGTACAATTTGTTTTTAATTTTTCAGTTTATCTGGATGGGAAGGCAGTCCAAGGGAAGAGGATTTTCAGCACGCCACCTGGTGATGTATTTGACCTGGCTGTCATATCACTGGACCAAGATATTTGTGGAGGTTACAAAAATCTTGAATTTGCCAACTGCGTGACTGAAGGTAGGCATTCAGAACTAATACAGTGATCATGTGATCCTTTGTTGTCTATTGTTGTGGACCTAAGATTAGATTGTATTATTCCAAAGATGACAAAGCACTTTCTTTTTTCCATTTCAGAAGAAGACATTTATAGCATTGGTTATGCTCTGTTCGATAAACATTGTTCCAAGTTTCCAACTGTAACGAAAGGCATTGTCTCAAAAGTAATCTATGCTAATGGCTTGCCAGTCATGATCCAGGTGAGGTTATTTCCATTAATCAGAAGTCCCTAGTGCTAACTCCCTATGACCATTAGCCACTAGACAACCGAGGCTCCTAAATGAAAATCTTCCTGTTGAATCAATTTTCTTTTTCCAGACCGACTGTGTAATTAACCAAGGAGCTAGTGGAGGCGTCCTTCTCAAACCATCTGGAGAGATTGTGGGACTGATTGCTTGTAACTGCAGGTACGTTCAAATTTGACACAAAACATGGCTTCATCTCGCATCTTTTGTGCAGCTAAATATATTGTACTGTCTGCTAGGATATTAAGTTGATGTTGCAATACAGTTCTTGATATTTCAGGGATACTGAGACCAAAGCATCATACCCACATGTCAACCTTGCAGTACCAATGATGACTGTGATGCCGGTTGTGAAGGAATACCTCAAGTCCAGAGGTATGTGTTGCTCAGCCAAAGATTAGTTCCTGTTACCGGTGCTTTGGGTTTTCCTGAAGAAATCTAGATGCAATACGAGTTCAGGAGCAATGCCAAAAGGACCTGATTTCTTCAGAATGAATTCAGGCCAGACTTTTATCAGTTGGTCCTATATAGCCTGCCGCCACTGAAATTTTTGGGACCCTTGATAGCCTAGTGATTATCATGTCCACTTAGCAAGCGGCAGTTCCTGTGTACAGGTTATTCTCCCCTGGGCTGGCTCTTCACATCTGCCACATGGGACAGCTGGTGCCTTGTACCTTGTGCCTTTGCAAGGCTAGTAAACCACCCCATCCAAGTGCTAGGTCTAGCTTGAGATGACCTCTTAATACCAGGGCCATAAATGCTATGGCTTCGGCCCTGATATTGTCCTACTGTACCTATTGTTTTCAGATTTGGGAGTTCTTGACAAGTTACACATAAAGTCCCCATTGGTTAGAGAGCTATGGTCAGTGGACTTGGGAGAAAAAGGTATATTTGTCTTGAACAGTCCTGGCTCTGATATCAACTCAAAGATTTTATTTTAATTTACAATCATACATTATAATCCTTTTGATTTTGATTGGCGTCATAGTCAGATGCGGTAGAGTTAGTGTCAAGTATTTAGTCTTGAGTGATAACTTTGATAATATCATGATATTTGTGCCAGATCAAGTATCAGAGTCATGCTTCTCAGGTCACCTTCACAAGAGTCTTCTCTCATATACGGTACCATTTTCTTACTAAATCCTTCTTTCAGATTTGAGGAGCAAGTTGTGATGAAGATGGTGACTATGAAATGACTATCTCCACGAGGTTCCGAATATAGTTCCCCACTCCCACATCAACAGATCGGAAAGTGTGAGAAAAGATTGGAGAAATAAACAGACTCAACGAACTTCAAATATGTACATGTACATTCATTCTTTAAACATTATTTTGGTGAACATTGCTACCATTTCTTGTGGAACTTTCTGAGAGGTTCTGCTCTGTCACTGGGATGTTGACTAAGAGAGATGAATCTTCTGCCACACTTACCTCCAGTGTTGTGAATATGACAGTAGGCCTTTTCCTACTGTGAAACACTTCTGTTGCACTTACATTGTATACATGTACTATATATGTTTTACATGATAGAAAATAAAAGTTGACTGCTTAAAAAGGGCTTATGATACTTAATGAAATGAAAACGAAATCTACTTATGACTGACCATCCCCTTGGCTGTGTGACCTGACGAAGTCTGACGAATTGAAATGGTTAACATTTAATTAGGGGGGGGCTACATCCAGAAAAACATCTCTTTTCTCCTGACACAATTAGGTCGATTAATTGCGGTAAAGACTTTGTTTACAGCCGGAAAATCGAATGCCAACACAAACAGCACAAATCTTTATATCGCACTATTTGATTCATCTGTGTGACCCAATTTTTCGAGGGCGATTCAGACAGTTCCGGTCTGCAGTGGTCTGACAGGGATCTAAGTCCCCGGAAAAAAAATATTGACAAATTGACTTAATTACTCTTTATAAAATTTTATTGACTTGATTCAACCTGAGCATCCACGTTGAAGTTTGCTGGCAGGTTCGGATAAGCTGTGAAAAGAAGACTCCTTTAGATCTTGGAGGAATTATTAGTATTATTCCTCCAAGTTTAGATTAAGGACTTTGCATTTNCCCCCCCCCCCCCCATTTTTGCCAAATTCCTCGCGTTTGTTTGCGTTACTCATGCTTTTCTCTCAGGCCCCAGTTGAAATAGTCAAGTGAAATCAAACGTGGCGTTTTATTTTGATAAGTCAGGCTGATGGACCAATTCCTATGCCAGAAGTGTCATTCATTACTGAACTATTTGCTACCAATAACGTGATCTCAAAATTTCGGTTGAAAGAACAACACTTATGAATATAACCGGGCTCTTAAATGTCAGATGAGTTGAACATCTGGACCGGTTTTTAGAATTTTGTTTCAGTGAGTGGATTCTGAATTGCAATTTTTTGTTTGATCTTATAATCAATTTTGCATTGCAAACTCAGAATTTACCCAGTTGGCCTGAAATCACTTCATTGATTAGAACAATACGACCATTCCCACGCTGGGATGGACGAATGTGATTCGCGGAAAAAAAAGTCAAGTCCTCCCACTCCGAAAAATGCCTTTTAAAACATCCTGATTCAATTCGTACAACCATTCCGCTTTCCGCTGTCAACATGAAAGTTCTCATATTTTTCGCATTGATAGCGACCGCATTGGGTCGAAATCTTGGTGCGTGAGGGCCTCGCATGATGACATTTCCAACTTTTTCCCGATTTTCTTACCGACTATTAGATGCTGCGATGAGCCAGCGGCACACCAGGCGATCGTCACCGATCATCCCCCACCAGCTACCGCAGACTGGGCAATATCGGTTTTGGCATTGTTTGACAATGGGCGAGCATCGTGGGCGAGCATCGCTGGCGAGAAGATTCCACGCGTCGCTTTCCAGCGCACGGCGCACACCTGGCGTCAACAGCCGATTTTGCACGATGGCGAGCAGATCGCTTGCGATATCGCCTGGTGTGCTGATCGGATAATACCACGGTGCTTGTCTGTTTTTAGGCGATCGTGTGACGGTTCACGATCTAGGCTCTGCTGATGAAGAATATCCCTCGGAACTCAACCTCGAACTTCGCTCTGTTGGCGGTACCGCGAGGAGAGTCGCCCTCACCCGGCAGGACAACCTCAATCTAGATGCGGCGTCCTACACGGTTGATGATGATGGGAACGTTAAGAGACTCGTCACGGAACCATTGGTAAGGACATATATGATTTCATCGATTGGTTTCTTGATTTGGGGGAGGGACTCGGTGTAGAGCTAAGTCATTTAAATCCTCTTCTTCAGGATATTGCAGCTTATCTTGACGTCCAAAACGGAGCAGCCTTCCTTGTGAAGAGTGAACGCAGCGCTAGTGGTACTTTCCAGAGAAGTATTGTAAGTCTCTCGTCTGCTCTCATATCATATCTTACTGTTGTTCACACCACACGAGCAGCCAGCACTCCAGAAGGCGATTCTATCCCATCCCAGTGGCATAAAATCACTTTGCAGCTGGTAAAATCGCCGAATTTCGCGTGCAGTTCCTAGATCTGAAATATCAGAACGTATTCTTGAAATATAGCGACCATCCCCGCCCGGACCTATCGATGCACACCAGGCGGATCTTTCCTGTCGGAGCTTTTGCTCAAGCGTTCGTCTCCAGCCTGTTGTGTGAGGTTACGGTTACGCCGCACGCGATTTCGCAGGCGCTGTGTGACCACCGCACGCGATTTCGCAGATGCTGTGCAACCACCGCACGCGATTTCGCAGACGCTGTGCAACAACCGCACGCGATTTCGCAGACGCTGTGCAACCCCAGCGAAAAAAGCTTTGTCTGGATGCAGTGCAGCATGAAATAATAAGAGGATTTTCCGCCGGGCGCTGAAAAACCGCTTCGGTGTGACCATATACCCCTCACTCGTGTCCGATTTTTTGGTGGCGAGCTCACAGAACTGATTGCTGTTTCAGCGTGGACACTTGGCTGACGGAGAACACGAGATTCACCTGGAACCGGCCGATGGAGCTCTGCATCACGCGATGGTCAGGCGGGCGACGGAAAAAAGTGCCATTGATGATGGTATGGTCAACGTTATGTTGTTGGTGTTGTTCTTTGTCATTGTTATTGTTGTCCTCGTCATTGTTGTCGTCGTCGTTGTTGTTGTTGTTGTTGTTGTTGTACACTTTTTGTTTCAGGACCGGTGATTAAGAGCTTTAGCAGGCGACAGTCTAACGATTCAAATCCGCCCTACGACTCTAAGCGGGCAGCAGTTGCTGACTACACCGTCCAACTTCTTGTGGTGGTTGACTATCAGGCGTTTAAACGGTAAGCTCGCACACAGTTAGGCAACAAAAGAAAGGAGAACTCAGTCCTGCGATGAGGCCGGAATCATGGCAAAGCCCACAGACCTGGGAATTTACATTTATCAAATGCTTCCTTCTTTCAGACATAAATCGGAAAAAGATGCAAGACTGTTTTATTCCTACGCGGTGCTGGCGGTAAGTTCTCAATACACATGTAATTAGTCAGATCTTGGAATAAATCCTTATAGTAGAAGGTGCATGGTTTGCTGTAACTAAAGGTTACTAGTATGCGCTTAACTGACATAATATCCAGATGGAGTCTATGTTCAGACTGCCAAAGTCTGCAACACTGTATGTTCGAAGACAGAGAAGTGGACATGGACAGAATTCGTTCCTTCACAGGTCGCAATGATCATCCGTCGCTATGGCCGCCAAGTGGTCCTGAAACCGGATCACTTATTGGCCGGCTAGTTTGGCGCCAATTCTTACACGCACTAGTGACGCCTATTGGTCATCTTCTGAGAACTGCATGGGCGAAGCAGTTTTGGAGTGCGGTAATGGAGCGGTTCGGAACTGCGGTGGGGATTTTCGTCCCCTATATTTTGTGCTGATCATCCATGCAATTAAACGTCTATATTATTTTACAGATAAAGCTTGATTACGCGAACATAAAATCTGACTTCAAGATTGACATCAGCTTATCTGGTTTCGTTTTCCTCGATGTAAGTTGGAATTTTTGAACAACTTTCGAAAATGCCGCGGAGAAAATAAACTTTTCGTGATGCATGGTTTCATATCATACCTCAAGGTAGAATTCGTGAGTTTGATTGACCGATACGCATCACGTGACTATCTAACATTTCCATGGCGGGCACCATTGTACGATAAACCCTCGCCAGCGTCATCGTCTGGCAGAATTGGAAATGTACCAGGCCTTGTCGTCATCCAAATACATGTACCGGTATGCTTTATTCTGACCTGCATTAGAATGTTTCTTATCCATCATGTCACAGACTGCAGCCAAATCCAAAGTCACCGAAGACGAAGCGGAACTTGACGGAAAAGACAAGGTTTTATTCGCCGAAAAAGGGTTAAATAGCTTCGATGAATGGCGACAGAAACAGACTGATCTGCCGTTCAACAACCACGGCATGCTCATGACAGGGTAAGTTTTGCATTTTTTTAAATCTTTTGTTGTTGTTGTTGATATGCGCTACGTTTCAGGTCAATAGCCCCAGCGGTTACGAAACGTGCCACCAAACAGCAGAATTCTGAACTTTGACCTCTGTGACCTTTAAGTGAAGGTCAAATCAAAAACCCGTTAGGTATGTCATGTCCTTATTATTTTATATTACCATGCCATAAAACGCGCAATGAAACATATTATTCTCCCATATCAACTCAAATCATCCATTTTTCAGATATGATCTGTATGGACCGAACAAGAAAAAACCAAAAAAGAAAGAATTTGCCGTATCAGGTAATGCCCATTAATACTCACCCTCGGAATATGAGAGGTTCTTAGCGCTGGCTCCCCTTGTCACTGTATGTGGTGACGGAGGCGACTGGTTGTGTCAGTCGTGGAACAGATGGAAAAGTCAATCGTCGCCTGTTCCGTGCCGTCGCAAGGTCGACCTGACATCTGCATGCATTAGACCAATAAATACTCGAATTGACTATTGGTTGGTAATTTTTTATTACATACAGTATGTGATATGACTGTAAAAAGATGTGCCATATTTTAGAATTTAAGGTCCCAACAACGATAACTTTTACTACATGTATTAAACAGGTTTGGCGAATGCCGCGGCAATGTGCTCGCCGTCGTCGGTTTCAATCGTAGAAAGTTTTGGTGACTTCCAATGTATCAGGATAGCCTCTCATGAATTGGGACACAGGTAGGGCCTAAATTATAGACTGGTTCCTGATCTCACCGGTGTAACTTAAAGAGGCTATCTCGCCTTACGAGTGTAAAAACCGTCCCTCTAAAAACCTGGGGCCTGATTCACAAAGCACACTTCGGCTAAGTGTGGTCTTAGTGTACTCTTAACTATTGTTCATAAATCCCCACACAATAGTTAAGAGTACACTAAGATCACACTTAGGCGTAAGTGTGCTTTGTGAATCAGGCCCCTGAATGTTGTAATAAAGATTTTAATACTTTTGACCTTCATCACGCTTATTATGTAAAGGAATAGACCTAGGATGTTGTTTATCAAACAATTTCTTTGATGAAAAGTATTACATTTTTAAAAACATCCAGGTTTTAGAGGGACGTTTCAAATTACAGTTCTCAAGGCGAGACACAGCCTCTTTAACCCTTTCAACATGACTTCGGCCGATCAAAAATAGATTCTTTTATAAGGGTTTACTTAGAGTAGGAGCTTGGACACATTCAGCCGATGGCTTTACCCGTTCAATTGTTCCAATACATTCGGCGCATTTTTTTCAGTCTAGGAGTGATAGACCATGATGGTGAAAAGAATAAATGCAACAATAAGGACCAGTTCATTATGTCGGCTTGTGGAGGTATACCCAAGAAGGACAAGAGCAACCCATATAACTTCTCCCCCTGTTCCATTAAACAGATGCAAGAATTTTTTGAGCAACTGAATGCGTGAGTTTCCATAGCCTAATATTCTCATGGTTTTGGTCGAAAACTTGGCCGTGTTCTAAATTAGGCTGTGACCAATCCCTTCCGATCACATGACCTACCGGGCAGTTGTAATGAGAGCTTGCGAGCCTGGAAGAGTCTGGTTGTGCGGGAGTAACTTAATTCCACCTAGCCTAAATTGGTGGATTTTTGAGACCCGGATCTTCCCCGTGCTTGAAAAAACCCGCCACGCGCTTATTTTCAGTATACATTTCATTAGTTACTAACAGAGAGAGGTCGCGTTTGCGGCTCAAATTCCATAACAATTTTTATGTTGCAGTGACAAGATGAATTGTCTTACGAAAAAGGGTAAGTCGGTACTCCCAGACCTGACCAAACCCCCTGGCCAAGTATGGAACATAGATCAACAATGTGTCCTGACGTTTGGTAAGAATGGTCGATTTATCGGGGTAAGTTACTAGTAAGTACGGTGGCTGGAATGGACACTGTCTGGTATATTTTGTCGGGCGCTCGATTTATTAAGAACATTCAGGAAAATTTCGCAATGCCGAAAATGTAGCCCATAATGTCCTTATCCTTCTCATCCACCATATTTGATTCTACTTTCATTCTTTTTCCTGTGTTCAGGGTATCAAAGCTGAGAAACGGATGTGCTACAGACTGGACTGCACGGACACAAAGAATGCGTCTAATACAGGATTTACTCAAGCGGCTTTGAGAGGAACTACTTGTGGAAATAAAAAGGTAAGAGTTACACCCCTCAGTACAAGTGTCCAAAAGTGACAAGCTGCCTGCCACTGGATACCTAGATGTTCCACTGAGTTTGTATGGGTTGGGCAGGACACCAGTCTTAGTCACGTTGGTTTCCAATTCCGGCGCCAGGGAGTGATACTGAGGGCAGCATATCTCGTGCATATAGTGTACTCTTTTAGTGAGGGTGGTAACATTGCAGTCATGTTGGTCTTATGCTATCAGTCATGTAAATGATATTGGCGAGTCCGTTGACCATACACCGCGGAAGAGAGTTCATTTAGGTGTAACCGCCACATTTTTGAAACGTCTGTACATTGCTCCTATACTACAGTACAGAGTGTATTTTTGTTTCTAGTGATAAGTTTGGAAGTTCACATCACTTATTTTCATGTCTTGCAGTGGTGTTACCAAGGTTACTGCGTCTACAACAAGGACGCCCCTGAGGCCGCAGGTAAAAGATATGTCATTCATCAACGACTGTTGTGACAGGTATCAACGTCCTAGGAATGCAAGTCCGCTAAACAATAGCCAGCTAAGGTTATTCGAAGGGTCATGGTCTCTGTAGCCATATATTCTATCGTACCGGCGTCGTAACCCTGTTGGATTTTTGCCGGAGGTATGGAGTCCACGACAGGCTACTGTCCACCTGTGTGGGGTCTTTTACTTGCCCTGGCATAGACACTCAGGTACAAGGGACCACGGCTTTTAGTCCCATCCGACGGACCCTGCATTAATGTTTCACAACTTTTTGTACATGCCTTCGCCCGGAGTCGAACCCGCGCCGACCCATTGTACAGTTTGGTAGTCAAGCGCGCTAACCACTCGAC
>NMRB01001184.1:134641-148629 GCA_002633025.1 Notospermus geniculatus
GGTGGTAACGTATAAATTGCAGTCATGTTGGTTTCATGCTATCAGTCATGAAATGATGTTGGCGAGTCCGTTGACCATACACCGCGGAAGAGAGTTCATTTAGGTGTAACCGCCACATTTTTGAAACGTCTGTACATTGCTCCTACTACAGAGTGTATTTTTGTTTCTAGTGATAAGTTTGGAAGTTCACATCACTTATTTCCATGTCTTGCAGTGGTGTTACCAAGGTTACTGCGTCTACAACAAGGACGCCCCTGAGGCCGCAGGTAAAAGATATGTCATTCATCAACGACTGTTGTGACAGGTATCAACGGTATCAACGTCCTAGGAATGCAAGTCCGCTAAACAATAGCCAGCTAAGGTTATTCGAAGGGTCATGGTCTCTGTAGCCATATATTCTAATCCCTCGCTGAACAATAAGAGCGGACTTAGATTCCAGGGGACGTTGATCCCTGTCACACCAGTTTAAGTGCCACAGTGTTCCTGTGTGTCTCCCCTCATTTTGTAGTACCAGGAGGAAATAATCTAGGAGGGCCCTACTCCTGAAGTAGGTTCTCAGCACTCAAAACGAGTTTTTGAAATAAATATACCATATTTTGCATTGCAGTGTTTTTATTTCCTCCTGGTAGAACACAGTGAAACCAGAGTGACAAATTTCTCTGTGTTCCCACTATTGAAAAATCATGGTCACTCTAGCTGTCTTTTGTATAGAAACACTGAGATGTGGGGAACACTGGGAAACGTTACACCGATCGTTCACTCTTATTCAATCTTTCCTGATTCTGTCAGTCTGAACAAGCTGCATCCAGTTATAGAGGTGAAACACCGCCTCCCTTCCACTGGACGTTCTCTAGCCTGACTAATTCTGGCAGAGACCCTTGAAAGCAGACTTTTTTTATTTTCAGATGAGTGTATCTACGGCGATACTCTCGAAGAGGTGGACGACATATTCAGCATGAAAAAAGGATCATGCTCCAAACTCGTCGCTGCCAACAAAGGAGTGTGTTATAGGGAATACGACGCCTGCTGCAAGAGCTGTGCTGCTGTCAAGGACAAAGGCAATCCTGGTAAGCCGGAAGTAAAGACTGTTCTGTAAAAAAATGGCGGCTGTGTTGTTCAATGCATGGCTATATGCAGAGGTTGCACTAAATGATTTGCCATCCCGCAGTGACCGATGTCAATGCATTCGTTTTTGGTAATTTTGCATGCCACAGCACCATCTGTCGTGGTAAATTTGTCATGTTGGGTATGACTTCGCATGCTACATTGAAATCTCCATGCTGAGGTAAGAAATCGCTGTGCATAACTCTGTAACAGGTTGCATGCCGCAGCGGGCCGAGTTTGCTTCCTCGAAATTTTCCGATCCGACGTTTCTCAAGACGACCCCTTTCAATCACCACCACTCGTTTGGCGCCGTCAATAGGAAGTTTAAAGAATCAAACGATAATCGTTAAGTTTACGACACCCGTTATTAAGGAGTTTAAGAAATCAAACGATAAACGTTAACTTTACGACAAAGTTATTTTTTTGTACCGGAAATGCAATATATAATTTGGTAAATTCGCAGCACGAAAAATAACGTTGTCGTAAAGTTAACGTTTATCGTTTGATTTCTAACTCCCTTTCACACTGCGAATTCACCAGATTATGTACTGCATTTTCGGTACAAAAAATAACGTTCTCGTAAAGTTAACGGTTTATCGTTCGATTTCTTAAGCTCCCTATTCTATATTGATTAACGTCGATTAGTCTGGAGTTCCTTCGTTTTTTTTTAAATTGTTTACTTGTAGATTGTCCCTACGGCGACAGTGAATCGGAATGCGACGGCTCTGGGGTTGCCTGCAACAGTGGACTCTACAGAAAGGTATGCTGGGTTGTTTTAATGGGCTGACGCGCAGGAAAAGATGTAGGACCTAGAGTCGACTTAGGCTGCGTTTAGCTGACACGCGGAATGCGGTATAGGGACGCGGAAACCCTGGCGGAAAGATATGTTGTATGCGAAAATGCATTGCATTTTCCGCTTATCGCATTCCGCAATCCGCATACCGCGTGCAGCTAAATCCAGCTTTATGCTTATAGCCCAATGACTTGAAGTTTTCGAGATACGATGCGCTAAGTTAAGTAAGTGTTGAGCAATCGTGTTAAAATGGCCACTTCACATGTTCATCTTTTCAGAAATGCTGTCAGACGTGTAAAGGAGTGCCGAAAAAGCCATGCAAGGACAGTCCCGGTGCAAAGTTTGAACTTAACAACGGCTCGATGGGAGACTGCGCGGCAGCGAAAAAAGATGACCCGACTTTTTGCGCAGCTAGCTACTTTGTCGAAAGTTGTTGCAAGACGTGCACAAGTTAGACGCGGAATGCCTGGCGGCCATTTTGCTGTTCTCGCATGAAGCCTCGTGACAACGACATCACATGGTACGAGAACGCGGCAAAAATATCCCTTCTGCTTCCATGAAAATTCTGTAATTTCATCTCATTATGTAAAACAGATCTTTACTCCAATAAACCAGCTAGTGAACATTATATCACTTTATTCTTGCACTTATGTTTCTCAGGGCAGGGACCCACGGGGACTTGAATCATATCAAAAAAAATAACGTAGGTTACTTTTTGTCAGAAGATCTCACCGAGTGCACACTCACAGTCAATTCATTGGGGCTAATTTGAGACAATATCCACTCAGTCAATCCACTGACAATTCTCCGAGCCCCTACCAGTACACTGTAAAAAATCATCCGTTGGGTACGGAGCCGTGGGTAGACCATCCTGAGAATCCCAGGGCTTCGCTCTCGCTCCTTTTTGAGGGAGGGTATACCGTAAATGGCCTGAGATTCCCAGGATGTGGGTACATATACCAACAGGGGAACACTATCCGAGTTATGTATACCCCTATGATGGGTACAGCGGGCCCATGGGAAATGGGCTTAATAAAAAGTGGACAGGGAATTTACCCATTGCCATGGGTACGCTGTACCTATTTCTTTTTACAGTGTGTCTAATTTGAAATGATCATAAATGACCAATATTTGATAAGGTAGCTCATCAAGTGTCTAACATTATACCGGGCTATTTGCCCACCTTCCCTGAATCGTCTGACTCCTACTCAAAGACAAATACATATTTCGGTCGGTTTTCGAACACTCAGATCATTTTGTTGAATCAGCAGACTACAACAACTCCACAGTGATCACTTCTATTTGATTTGATTTCTGAAGTAGCAGATAGTATCACAATGGCTTNTTCGAGATACGATGCGCTAAGGCATTTTAAGTTGAGCAATCGTGTTAAAATGGCCACTTCACATGTTCATCTTTTCAGAAATGCTGTAAGACGTGTAAAGGAGTGCCGAAAAAGCCATGCAAGGACAGTCCCGGTGCAAAGTTTGAACTTAACAACGGCTCGATGGGAGACTGCGCAGCAGCGAAAAAAGATGATCCGACTTTTTGCGCAACTATCTACTTTGTCGAAAGTTGTTGCAAGACGTGCACAAGTTAGACGCGGAATGCCTGGCGGCCATTTTGCTGTTCTCGCATGAAGCCTCGTGACAATGACATCACATGGTACGAGAACGCGGCAAAAATATCCCTTCTGCTTCCATGAAAATTCTGTAATTTCATCTCATTATGTAAAACAGATCTTTACTCCAATAAACCATGCCAGCTAGTGAACATTATATCACTTTATTCTTGCACTTATGTTTCTCAGGGCAGGGACCCACGGGGACTTGAATCATATCAAAAAAAAATAACGTAGGTTACTTTTTGTCAGTGGATCTCGCCGAGTGCACACTCACAGTCAATTGGGGCTAATTTGAGACAATATCCACTCAGTCAATCCACTGACAATTCTCCGAGCCCCTACCAGTACACTGTAAAAAATCATCCGTTGGGTACGGAGCCGTGGGTAGACCATCCTGAGAATCCCAGGGCTTCGCTCTCGCTCCTTTTTGAGGGAGGGTATACCGTAAATGGCCTGAGATTCCCAGGATGTGGGTACATATACCAACAGGGGAACACTATCCGAGTTATGTATACCCCTATGATGGGTACAGCGGGCCCATGGGAAATGGGCTTAATAAAAAGTGGACAGGGAATTTACCCATTGCCATGGGTACGCTGTACCTATTTCTTTTTACAGTGTGTCTAATTTGAAATGATCATAAATGACCAATATTTGATAAGGTAGCTCATCAAGTGTCTAACATTATACCGGGCTATTTGCCCACCTTCCCTGAATCGTCTGACTCCTACTCAAAGACAAATACATATTTCGGTCGGTTTTCGAACACTCAGATCATTTTGTTGAATCAGCAGACTACAACAACTCCACAGTGATCACTTCTATTTGATTTGATTTCTGAAGTAGCAGATAGTATCACAATGGCTTTTCACCCAATAAGTTATCAAGTTTGATATTTTATCGATTACACCCCTCACTACAACGTCCAAAATTGGCAGGCTGCTGCCGCCACTGGAAATCTAAATACCGTCAGTCACCTCGTCCCCATCAACAACGGATAGGATTCATTTGCAAGAGAGTGGGGAAAATTCTTGATCATGGGCACGAGGTTCAGCCCAACGCCCATAAAATGAGCGCCCTCCTCGCACTCTCCTTGCACACCTTGATACCTTACGTCGTCATGAAAGTAATCATATTTTGTGCTTTGGTGGTAACTGCGCTGGGCCGATATCAGGGTAAGTCTTTTCCCTGTTTCCCAAAGGTTTGGGCCATGATTTTTGGAAACTTTCTGTCATTTCCCAGTGAGAAATAAGCAGCGACTTGCCAATAGAGCCTAGAGGATACATACAGGGAAATGTGTCGATCTATCTGCCAGCATTTCCAGCCAATAGGGGGAAACATTGACAGATGGAAACCACTGGCAGATGTTACACAAGAAACCTAGGCTTCTATGATATTCTCAATTTCTAGCTTTCCTTCGATTTCGGGCGAAATTTACACGTTATTGCCAAAACAATCGTCTCACGATAATAATTCAAAGAAACGCCATAGATGATGAAATTGAAGGAGTAATTAAACATGTTCAGGGAATCTGCGAAGCGCGAAATCTCGTACCAGGTGCCCAGATATTGTTCAGTATAAAAATTTGGGTCGGTATCCGCTAGGATGAACGTTGAGATGTCAAAATAGAGCCAGAACGCGGACTGTGGTGAGGTGAAGATGAAAAATACTGTAGAATTAATCAACAGGTTCACCATGCATCTCATATCTCGTTTGTGCCGTCGAAGTTGTTCCTCGGTCTTGACCTTGACCTCTCTCGATGACCTTCTGACCCCGCAGCCAATGAGGATGTTCAGCACAAAGATCATACAACAAGGAATGATTTGATTGGGAATCAGATCGTAGAGCACAAGAATAACTTTCGTAACTCCTTTCATTTCTAAAGAATACCAACAAGCACTGTAAGTCAACGTGTCGTAGGCTTGAAAAGTGATCAAAATATGGAGACGCATCAGCGCACCAATGAAAATGAGCGTTGCTATGGACTTGTAGCGCCGCCTAACGGTGAATTGATTGACGATGCGTAGTGGCATCCAAACTGCCAACATCCTCTCGAAGGAGAACTGAACAATGATATTTGCCGAGATGAACTGACAGACAAGTTCCGTGTACCGGATTATTCGGCAAGCGACAGTGTATTTGTCGATGAGGTCGAACTCGAGGGCGCTGGCGGTGGTATGTGACCCTGCCTTGGCGATGGCGTTCCGGAGACCAACTAGCAGGAGCATCCCTGAATCAGAAACTGCCAAGACGCGAAGATACTGCGCCGAAACCATATCTCTCTTCTTGTTCGCCGTAAAAATGACAATGGAGAGGACATTTCCGAACACGCCAATGGAGACAAGTGGAAAGAAAGCGTACGCTTGAATGATTGAAATTACCTGACGGAGATACTGTATAATGCGGTCCTCGTGGCTCGGTGTGTAAACACTGGCGATTTCAAGGGGTTCCCGATCCTGCGTGGCGGCCATGTTAGTAAGATGGCGACGTCCGTTGCGTGAGCGCCAGTTTCAATATCAAATGAGTCCGTCACTGTTCATCAGATGTTGCCACGACTGATGAGGCGACAATGCCGTCGCCCCGGGATATGGTATATGGTATAACCTATACTGTAATCGCAGACTATTGCAATTTTGTTAAAAAGTCACCGCTGGCAGCTAGCTCGAGCAAATTCATATATTGATTTCGTCACAAAATCTCTAGATACTTAGGCCGAATAGCTAGGCCTAGTAGGAACAGACAGCCGCGCTTAATATTACCAAAAGATGGCACTCAAGCATAGCGAACCAATACAAGAGAAATCTGAATTGAAATGGTTAAAATTTAATTACATCCAGGGAAACATCTTTCTCCTGATCGATTAATTGCGGCAAAGACTTTGTTTACAGCCGGAAAAATCGAATGCCCACACAAACATCACAATATTTATATCGCACTATTTGATTCATCTGCGTGACCCAATTTCTCGAGGGAGAATTGGAGAGTTCCGGTGTGACAGGTGCCCTGGACCCTTGCGCTGGACGGCGATGCGTGGGATCTTCACGCCAGCGATGCTTGCCCAGTATGGAACAATACCAAAACGATCGCCTAGCCTGGTCTGCGGGATCATGGCCTACCATGTGTCTGTACTACCTCATACTTCGTACGCACAAACGTAGTCGGAGGGCGGAGCGATGTCACAACCCTTGGTAGTCAAGATGGGTCTGCGGTGGCTGGCGAGAAGATCGGTGGCGATTAGATCGCTTGCGGTATCGCCCGGTGTGCTGCTGGCTAGAGTCGCATGACCAGGTGGAATTTTCTCCTATTGACTCGCAAAATTGATTAAAGCGAGGGAAAAGCGGTACATGTCCTCAGTACCCATTGTTCTATCCTATAGGCCTATATTGTCATGGAACGGAAACAAAATAGGACAAAATATTGACAAATTAACTTAATTACTCCTCTTTATAAAATTTGATTGATTTGATTCGACCTGCGCGGTTCATCTTGCAGCCGTTTCTGAATTTATCATGGACCTTGTTCCCAGCACAATTATAGGTAGAGCCTACACGGTTTGGGATGCAAATGGACGATGGGTCGAATATGACTGAGGGGCGAGGTTGCAGCCTCCAACTTCTGTGCCACTTAAAAAGGGTCCCATCCAAGAGGTTGAGGTATTGTCTAGAATCTTCATGATGAGAGTTGTCGTTTTCTGTGCGCTATTTGTAGCAGCCTTCGGGCGCCATCTCGGTGAGTCCATCATTAAGGCTTCAGCTTTCCCAATAACTGGATAGAACGATTTTGCATTTCCTTACAGGTCATTTGCGACCAATCTGTAATGCAATGTTTTTTGCTTTTTTTAATTTTCAGGCGACAACGGAGTGGTCGTCCGTGATTTAGGCCCTGTTACTGAACCCAGTCCATCGGAGCTCAAACTCCATATCCAAACTCGCGACGGCAAATCAAACGTTTTCAACCTAAAACGACGGGACACCGTGAATCTGGACGTTCCTACCTTCAAGGTTGACGATAATGGGAAAGTGAAGAGGCACGTCACTGATGCTTTGGTAAGAATCCTGTTGTCTCGCGATGTCTCGTTAATCCAGCGGCACACCAGGCTATATCGCAAGCGATCTGATCGCCACCGATCTTCTCGCCAGCCATCGCAGACTAGGTTGATATTGTTTGATATTGGTTGATCATCGCTGGGGATAAGATAGATTCCACGCATCGCAGTCCAGCGCACTCTTGGCGTCAACAGCCGATTTTGCTCGGCGCCGATCGTTGCGACATCGCCTGGTGTGCCGCTGGCTGCATGGTCAAGCTGACAGCGATGCTCGGATCTTCTCGCCAGTGATGATCACCCACATGAAACAGTCCAGCGCACACCCGTGTCAACAGCAGATTTTGCTGTGTGGCGATCGTCATGAACCCTAGATGGTTGATTTTATAATTTTTTTTCCGCAGGAATCAACAGCTTACCTCGATACAGACAACGGAGCAGCATTCCTCGTAGACAGCATAGCAACCGACAGTGGCACATACAAGAGGAACATTGTAAGTCAAAAATACAACGATTATGTTTGATTGGAGCAAGTCGCTTGCAAGAAGCAATGAGTTCATCCGCACACGGGGAAGCTTGCAAGAGCAAGAAAAGCTGCCTCGTGGTGCTGCGGGCTGTAAAACAAGCGTAGGCCGTAGATCTTTACAGCGGTGAGGAAACGTAGGCGTGGAGTGAAACTTCGAACTAAGGAAAATCATTTGAACAGACCGATGATGAGTTACATCTTGTCATTTCAGTATGGGCTATTTGCTGACGGAGACCATGAGATCCACTTGGAACCGGCAGAGACCGAGGTATCATCCCGGAAACGTGCCGTCGATGGAGCGGTTGATCACGTGATGGTCAGAAGGAAAATGAACACAGGCACAATCGACAAAGGTACAGAATTTCTTTGGTATCACCCTAAAAGGCATTGTCTGTAGAGTCTCGCCGAAAAAGCCATACGCCGGTTTTCACCATTGTTGTGAAAGAGAGTTGCCTCTCTATCATGAGTACCGAATCAGACCGGTTGTCGAACCCGGGACCTCAGAGGTGACAGACGCTAAGAGATGTCTCCACTAAACCAATCTGACACCCTTTCTTATTTCAGGCCCGATAATGGCGAAAAGGCAAATGGCTCAGACTGCAGACGAGCAACCAGACACGATCATGGTCAGCAAACGTGGTGCCATACCCGAGTACACAGCAGAACTGCTTTTCGTTGTTGACTATCAGAGATATAAAGGGTGAGCAACTACTGTACGTACGACTTCAACGTAATGTTGGCAACAGAGAAGTCCGTTGTAACGCAGTCAGTTCCCCGAAAAAGTGATCGCTAGTTATCATCCATGACTTTTTCAGGTTCAAATCGGACAAGGAAGCCAAACGATATTATTGCTATGTTGCGCTTGCGGTAAGTTCACAGGATGCAAAGCTGATGTTGTATCCCCTACACCGTGCAAAATGATAGTTCGCGAAGAGATGGGCATATTTTAGAGAGATGTTTGACAGAGGACTCATCATTTCGTGGCATTTTTCGTTCCTTTCGTGGACCAGATCAGTGCGTGCGCACAGAGATGTGCATGATCCGAAAACAGCGCTGCCGCGCGCTCCTACGCCGCGAACAGTAGCAGCATCTCAAAGAATTTTTTTCAGCATAAAAAGGACCTAAAATCTAACATCATATTTTTTTGCAGCTGGGTTTGAGATATGCGAACATCAAATCTGATTTCAAGATGGGAATCAGCTTGGTTGGATTGGTCTATCTTGATGTAAGTTGAAACTGACGGACGATGATTCAAATGATAGCGCTCGTTGTTGTCGGTGTGGTAAAGGCTGGTGCATGGTTTCAATTCCAACCTGGCCTCTGTAGGACGGATCACGGCGGTAAATCGGGGTGAGGTGCCGTGCTTGTTAAAATTTAGGGGAGGTTACAGTGAAGGTGTGAAGAATGCCGGAAACCGCCGTTATTGGAAACGGCCTGTATAGTGACGTGGACACCTCTTTTTTATTCACTCTGTTTTCTTATTTAGACTGAAAGCAAATCCCAGCTGACCGCGAGCCTCGCGGGCTCCAAGAAGTTGATTTACGGGGAACAAGCGGTGACGAACCTCGAGCAATGGCGAAAGAAGAATATGAAATCACTCGTTAGTCACGATCACTGCATGCTCTTCACAGGGTAAGGACAGGATAAAAGTCACCGATCCCAGAATAAGCGGGGCTACTAGCATCATGAGAATAGCACACGGTAGGCCTACCTAAAGTTGGAAGCTTCTCCGCAAACCCATCTGACGCTGAATCGTAGACTGCTGGGCCCTTCCTTCGTAACGCTCCGCAGAGGATCAGTCCAGCTGAATCGTTGGTTTGCCGACAAAAGGCAACAAAAAGATATTTGTTTCTTTTCCAGCTTCGACATTTACGGAGTAAACAAAACCACCAACAAAAACGATACGCACGTTTTAGGTAAAGTCCAATCCACTGTCAACATTTTGATCAGAGTTTTTGTAAAGTAGGAAACGGGTTAGGATTTCTATACCCCTGGTGAAGGGAGAGCTACATGTATGTAACCTATCACAATAGATCGCTTGACCCCTAAAACCCGCCCGGGATAGACGTACACCAAAACCATCACTCTATGACAAATGGTTCTCAAATTATGGCCATTTTAGGGTAAATGGCAATCTTGGCGGCCATCTTGAAAATGGGATCTTTCGTACGCCATATTTTTTGGACTTTCACCAACGGTATAATGTCATTTCCTTATCTCAGGAATGGCTAATGGTTTCGCCGTGTGCACGGACGATTCGGTTTCCATAGTAGAAGATTGGGGTGGTTTCGCTTGCATCAAAACAGCTGCTCATGAACTGGGCCACAGGTGAGACCATGCGAATTGTTCCTTCGAAGATGTCAAGAGCCTCCTTTGTGGACAGCAATGGCGACCATCACCAACATGAGAAGCAGGTGTGAAAGGAAAGAATATCCACAGGAAAAACTGTCCCAGCAACAAAAGATCCTATTGTTACATTCTAATCTCCGTGATTGGTTTCTATAGCCATGCAGCTTAATCCGTCATTGAACAATAGTAGCGGACACTTTTTACAGGGGGACATTCTTTACTGTTACACCGGCAATGCCACCTTTTGTCCAAAAACTCAGTGAACTACTACTGAATTTCAGCCTTGGCGCGGTGAACCATGATGGTGAACACAATACATGTAACTTGAAAGACCAGTACATCATGTCTGCATGTGGAGGCGTGCCAGAGGGGGACAAGACAAACCCATACAAGTTTTCCCCATGTTCCATCAAACAACTACAGGCTGCACTTCAAGACCTAAATACGTGAGTTGAATCAGGGATAGTGCTTCTTCCATCATAGACTGGTTCCCGTCTTTTTGCTGCTCGACCCGCTCAGTGCTACTGTACGGAGACGAGAGCGTAGCGGAAAAGACGGAAATCAGTCCACTCCGATCATGATGACAATATGGCTGCCAGCGAGGCCATCTTGGAAATCCGTGATAAATTCACACTGAAGTCAAAGTTAACGGCGGAGTCACACATGTAATTGGAAACGTACATGTATATGCAAGTATTTTTTTAAGATACCGCATTTCTCTGTTTGAAACAGGCGTAAAGGAGGCAACTGCCTGAAGAATAAAGGAAAGTCGATTGTGTGCAAGACAGCGCAGAAGAAACCTCCAGGCCAGGTGTGGAAGATTGATAAACAGTGTGCTTTGTCATTTGGTAATAAAGGAGTGAAATTCATCGGGGTAAGTGTGGATCACCCAGGGGCACAGAATGCTGGTTTATTTTTGGTTGAATGGTTGGTTCGGACACAAACATGCTAAACTCAATAAGATATTCATTTTACTCATTTTTTTAATGCAGTTGATTAAAGATTTTCGATTCACCCCTCAATACAAGTGCAGGCTGGCTGCCTCCAAATCTGAATAGGTACAACAAAACGTACTTAAAATCATCATTGGCTGACCTCATTTCTCGAAATTACGTCCTCAGGAAATTCATGTCTTGAAGACGATTTGCTCGACTATCTTTTCCCCAGGGTCTCGACGCCGAGAAAGTGATGTGCTACATGCTCCGTTGCGGCGACCCTAAAAATGAGACGAACCGTGGTTACGTTCCCAAAGGGGCTTTGCGAGGAACCACGTGTGGAAATAAAAAGGTACGGTATTCATCAAGACAACATCCTTGAAGTTTACGTGTAAGCCGTTTATTTTGATAGGTCGAAACATGCCCCCCCCCCAAGGAAGTTGCCATAAAAGGTAAAATATCAGCCCTGTATCTCAGCATTTTTTACACATGACGAAAGAATCTTTCTTTGTGTCTTTCAGTGGTGTTTCCAGGGTCGGTGCGTGTCCGACAAGGACGCCCCCGAAGCCCCAGGTATGTTAATGAAAACTTGTATCATTGATTAGAAAATACCAGAAACCACCACGTTTGAACCAAAGCTGCGTGTCGAAGCGCAGGTACACTAGGACCGGTTCGGAACTCCGTTGGGAGTTTACCGACAACGACAAGAGGTGGAGGTCCCGACGAATGCGTTCCGAGTTGTTGTAGACTGGCAGTCACGCACTCCATCTTTGATTTTTTTCAGATGAGTGTATTTACGGTGACTCGAAACTCAAGGTTGGTGAATTAACTGAAGATGTCACAAAGCCGTGTCCAAAACTAATCGCGTCAGGGAAGGAAAAATGTTACATGTATGAAAAGGAATGCTGCAAGAGCTGCGGGGCACTGAAGGACAAAGCAAACTCTGGTAAGTTGGACCAATCTTCCGGTCCGTTGGCATTCGACCGCTCTCGGCCACTCTGTTATCACTCTACCACTTTGGTTTAGGCCTGCATGAATTTCACCCCCGACGGCGAACTTATACTTCTCAACTCAGGTTATTCTCTATTTTATATGGATCAAATCTACAGTGAGAAATTCTTACTTCTTGGAACAATGGTCAGACTGCTGGCAAATCTGACTCTATCGACCGCAACAACAACTTTCTTGGAACAGGTATGCCCCGTCTACGTCACTCACCTTACTGTCCTTTGGGGATTGACAGAATCCGGCCGACTGCTTTCTTTTCAGACTGTCCCTACGGTGATAGAGAAACGGGATGCGACAGTTCTGGCTTCAACTGTAACAGTGCAGGCTATCGGAAGGTAGGTTGGTCTACTGCATCATGGAACAGTCCTTCCCCCTGTCCTAACGCTAACATATAACAGTGACAGGGATATAAGGGCCGTATGCACGGGTCGGACTTCAGCCAAACTTTCATTGAAGTCTTACTTTATTTTCTCAATATTCAAGCAAAATGAGAAAACGTACAATGTATGGCTATCCGGACCATGATCATTTCAGTATGACCATGCAATATAGGCTATTGTATGGCGGATTTGCGTTCGTACGACCCGGTTGCACCAGTCATACTTGAGGTCGACTTGGTACTAAGCAAACCTCAAAGTCCTTCTCAACCGACCTCAAATAGTAATGGCAAATCATATTACTCAGTTGAGGTCAACCTCAAACTTAACTTTGAACACAGCTCGTGCCACAGGGACTTGAGGGATGCGTTGCAGGGGTGGTGGGAGTGTTACAGAGGTCCAATGATCACATACACCGGTAATAACACACCCCCGAGTAATGCCACGGGCTCGTGCAACCGGGCCTAGGACTTTCTCCTCTACTGATGCACCTGTGCTTTGTTCACTAGAAGAGTGCACAAAACCAATCCTGCACTCAAGTGACGAGGTGCGATTTTGTGGTATATGTAGTCAATTTGTATGATTTCAGATATGTTGCAAAACATGCAAAGGAGTCGCTAAGAAGCCCTGTGAGGACGACCCCAATGTATCGCTGGAATTACCAGATGGCACAATGGGTAACTGCGCGCAAGCGGTAAAAGCCGACCCCGACGTCTGCAGCATGGCAGAAAACATCAAGGGTTGCTGCAAGTCTTGCACTAGTTAGGCAGTGAGGGCAGCTGTTCTGAAAGTCTCCATGCACCTCTCAGTACTAGGGTCCAAAAGTGGTAGGCTCCCGGCCACTAGATCTGAATAGGTAGTTAGAATCTGGTCAGTCTGGTATCAATACTGAGGGGTGCATGGTGTACAGGATGGACACAAAAAAATGTGTAAGAAAAGGATGACATTTTTGGTTTATTCTGGACCACTCCAGAGGTTGAATTCAACCGTAATAAAGCAATAAACATCTGCAGCAGTTGTTTGTCGGATTTTTTCCCTTGTCAGTTGGAGATACAGAGTGAAAGGTCAGCATGACATAATTGGCCACCCTTAGTGGGAGTTCAAACAAGAGCCTTTTGTTTCTCCTTCATGTACAAGAGCAGGAGGTAATAATCTAGGAGGACCCTACTCCTGAAGTAGGCTCTCAGCACTCAAAACGAGTTTTTGAAATAAATATACCATATTTTGCAT